>PVLD010003142.1:10005-148617 GCA_004027595.1 Dinomys branickii
CACTTCTGTTAATACAAAAACGATTGAGGAAATACAGAATTATAGAGAACATAGAAGGGAATTAGCTCTGGATGCTGTCCTACATAATGTTACCTTCACCTTTGTTACTCAGTTACACAGATGATGGCCCATTTGATCATTCAGTTTTTCTCCTCCCTCATCTCCATTGCCCTACCACTCAATCAGTCATCTTCCCTGTAATAACTGTACTCCTGGGTTTATCTATACCCCTGGACTCTTGCCTTGGGAAGACATATAGCTGCCTCAGACTATACTATAATATACACGGGTGTATACAAACTGCCATGGTCAGAGGTGGAAAAGCACATATGCTCACAGTGGACCGCCCAGCTCCACCCCATCGCCGTGCTATGGGTGGGGGCGGGTCCAGTCCTCAGCAGGGCCCTCAGCAGAGCAGCCGCAGGGCTCACAGTGGAGCAGCCACGGGGCCCACTGCGGCGGAGCAGCCACGGGGCCCACAGCAGAGCAGCCACAGGGCCCTCAGTGGAGCAGCCACGGAGCCCACAGCGGAGCAGCCACCGGGCCCACTGTGGAGCAGCCACAGGGCCCACAGCGGAGCAGCCGCCAGGGCCCACTGCGGAGCAGCCGCGGGGCCCACAGCGGAGCAGCCGCGGGGCCCACAGCGGAGCAGCCGCGGGGCCTACTGCAGAGCAGCTGCGGGAGTTAATGTGTTTAAATGTACACATTTGTACATTGTATCTCCACATCACCAAAATGCTCTCCATTCGCACAAAATTAGCAATACGTGTGGTATTTTAACTGACACATGTCAGATGTTGAGCATCTCTTTGTGTTTCTTTTTCTATGAACTGTGCATTCATACCCTGTGCCCATTTTTATATGGACTTGGTTGTTGCTCTGTTTTCTATTAATTTTCTAGGAGTATTTCGTGTATTAAATACTGGCTTTTTGTTTATGAATTACAACTATGTATTCCCAACTTACTATTTAACCTTACTAAGCAGGTTTCAGAACATTTATTAATATTTTGTAATTTATGGATGTTGAGTTATGGAAAAACCATCCATCCACCAAAGTAACTTTTCCCATAGTGTGTTTCATGGCTTTAGTTTTCACGTTTAAGTCTTTGATCCATTGAGAATTTAATCTGCCTTACAATCTGCTGTGGGGGGAGAGGTGAATTCATGTATATACTTGGGAACACTGATTTACTTATTATATCAAGGGGGAAACCCACTTAGTCCAAAATAAACTTTCTTTTCTTTTTTTTTTTTTTTTTTTTTTGCAGTGTTCCTGGAGATGGGACCCAGGGCCTCAGCATGTTAGTAGCTACACCACTGGGCTACACTCTCAGCCTAAAATTAACTTTATAAAGTGATTTTCATCTGCTTTTGCTTCTAATCGCTACAGGTTACCTACCTTACGGTGTTCTTACATACAATACAGAAAATAAGCTTGCCTGGGCATGGTGACCAGCTTTCACACCCTGACCTTGCTTTCTGGCAGGCTCCTATCCCTTTCCACCTCTCTAGCTGTGTCTCACAGGCACGTCCATCTCAACAAGACCCTCACTAGGACTCCAGCCCCCACCACTAGACTTCCTCTAGCCCTCTCCTGAAATCACCACCCTCTCACAACTCCACAGTGGGCCTTTAGTCCCTCTTCCTGTCATCCCATATCTGACTATCAGCGAGTTCTATGCAGTTTTACTTCTAAAATAGATGTACAATTTCTCTACTTCCTACCACTTCCCTATTAGCACTATGATCCTGGTCCCAGTCTCGTGGGTCTAGATTCCTGAAATAGCCTGAGCTGTTTCCTGGTCCACTCTGGTACTTCCACATTCCATTTTGATTTACAGCGGCAGGAACAATGCTCTTAAAGCAGAGATCAGATGACATCCATTATATGCTCTCATTGAAGACTTGAAGGCTTGAAGGTGTCTCATTGTCCCCGGACTGAGGTCTAAACTCCTGGTGACCCACCTCCTCCCTGTCCTAGCTGCCAGGCTCACTAATCCCCAACTGAACAAGCCTTACTCTGCTCCTTGAACACACCAAGCCCATCCTAAAGATTTGTTAATCTTTGCCCTGGAAAGTATACTTTCCAGAGCTTCTCCAGGCTGGTTGTCATTTAAGGCCTACCTGAAACATCTTCTTTCTAGGCTTTTCTAACTGCTCATTCCAAGGTGACCTTGACACTCCTAGTCAGTGTATTCCGTACATGGCTCAGCATTATTTCCCATAATAGCAAACATTCTTTGAGCACTTATCATATGCCAGGTTCTCTTCCAGATGCTTTGTGGGGATTATCTCATTAAGCTATCAGTTACATACAGGAATACTATCATAATCTCCATTTTATAGATAAGAAAGGTAAAGCAGAAAGTCGTTGGGTAATATGTTCAAAGTCGCAGAGATATAAACCAACTCAAATTATCTGGCTTAACTTATTTGATATCTCAGTCCCATTGGATTTTTTTTTTTTTCTTTTTTGGTCTTTGGGAGACAGGATTTTGCTATACAGTTTAGGATGGGATTGAACTCATTGTGTCATCTAGGCTGGCCTTGAACTCAGAGCAATCCTCCTGCCTCAGCTTCCCAAGTACTGGGATTACAGGTGTGGAGCACCATGACCAGCTGGAATAAACATGCTGACAGAGTTGATTCCCTGTCTCTTTTGTTCATTGTTTACAACTGTTATGGCACATATGTTACTTATTTTTCTTTTAAGATAAAAAAAGTTAATGTATGAACTGTTTTTTCTAAACTAAAACCTCACACTTCAGGTTTAATTGCAGCGTTAGTACTTTGAAGTAAGTAAGTGGGTTTTGGTTGCAGTTTAGGCATCTGGTCTCTAAAAGGTTTGCCATCACTGCACTATACCCATAATCCTGGAATACAACCTGCACAAAAGAGGTATTCATGATTTTTTTAAACGCCTAGCAAGCATGCAGTAAACGGAAGGTAGGATGACTGTTCCCACTCACGTTCTCTGTGAACGCCCTGGGTATTGGGAGGCAGCTCAGAAGGAAAGACAGCCAACTTCATCTTCATAAATTTATGCTGTATTTGTTGTCCTGCCTAAATTTCTTAGCTAGGTATGCAAATCAAAGGCATGCAGCCTATAATCTCCAGAGTCCTTTTTCATTGGTAACCCTTGCAAGAATGGCTTGGTTATGTGGCTAAGCTTGCATGTAAGCTCCCATCACTGCTAAGGACCAGTTATCAACTCTCTGTCCTCACAGCAGGCAGGACAGACTGAGGGTGGTACCCACAGGTTTTGGAAATATGAACAGCACACCCTAAACCTCTGCTGACACTGTTTAGGAGTTTAGACACAGGAATTAAAAACCATCTACATGTGACCAATGATGATGAATAACCTCAACAAGTTTATATAGTTAAACAAATCATATCATGAAAAAATTAACCATTAGTAAATAGAGAAGATGTGTTTCATATTGAATTTGTATTTCACTGGGGCAAGAAGAAAAGTTTTTCCAATTTGAATAATATTAAATATATAAAAGCTTTTGAGCACATAGTTCAAAATTTTTCATGGCATATGCTTTTTCTGCATAAATACATATGAAATATTCCACTAATTACTGAATTGCATCTTTCTCTAAAATAGGTCACAGCTATAGAATTACAGAGAATACTACACAATGCAGAATAAAAATGAGTTTTGTACCTGTAAGCCATCTCAATATTAGTATTCTCTATGACAAATGGAGGTTATCTTATTAACACACCCTATTTCCATGACAAACAGACCTTTACAACCCTTGACTGTTACCCATGTACCTACTAACCACTGGTTAAGAAGACACAATGGCTCTCTATATTCAGCCCACATGATTCCACAGCTAGAACCATCATGTATAAATAAAAGATCCACTCTAAGTCCTTTATAACTTCTCAGGTTTGAACAAAAACGTGCAGGGTTGTACATGTTCCTGCTTTCCACCTAACTGCATTTTTGTTGAGTTTTCCACATATAGACTCATGTAACTCACAACTGCTTTTTCAACCTTTGCTAAACTTTCCTCTCTTATTAATGACCTTTTTTTTTTAATAAACCAACATTAACACCTCACAAAAGCTACTGTTCATGACAGGTCCTGCTGAACACCATGCAAATTCCTGGCCCTATAACTGCTGAATCCTGTAATGTGGGTTTACTTGCTGGCCTCACACAAGCACAAATCTACTTCTTGCCCCAGCAAGGTCATTGCTACCCATACAGCACGTCTGCCTCCAGGGCCTTCTCAGCCAAGGCCATGAATGTGAATCTATGCACATAGGTCGCTCCAGCATGTGATAGACAATGCAGGCTGTGGACCACACCAGTCCTGCGGCTCCTCATAGATCTGCTGTTATCAGTCCTCAGATCTGACTCCCCAGTGCACTTGCTTTCTGCCCGCTGACCAACCTGCTAACAGGTATTCTATTTCTATTCCCCACTAAGCCATCTCACCGGCTGGCCTGAGAAAGCAGTACCAAGCCGGGGCATGAGTACGGGGCCTTCATTAGGTGTCCAGGCTTCATTTGACCTATCTTGTCTTAAAGTTTGTGCTCATCCCCTTGGAAGGCTAATGCACAACAGCAGCTCCCAACCATACCTGGAACCCATTTGTGCTTTAATGTCATTGCATTTCACTTGTAAGTTTCAAGAATCAATAAGCCCTTAGTACGGTTACACTTACTTCATATTAATACTATCACTGAGCTTATGTTTGTAATGGTAACACTCTGAAAATGTCTCATCTATAGCAGGTACACAAGTAAATTTGTTGAACTGAATTTTCTTCGGCTATAAAACAGAAATGAATCTGACAAATTATTAACACTATAAAAATAAAAGTATCAAAATAAGTTAATGCACTAGAATATCAAGTAGCACAAATAAAAAAATTGATTAGTCCTGTTTATTTAATATGTTAATGCTTGTAATATCTGAAAAAAATCCAGAATGCACTTCAAACATGCATAACTACCTCTAGTGTCTGCTAATTAAAATTTCCTTTTAACCCACAGCTTGATGGTTTAGTCTACAGGATACTAATTAATAGTTTTAATACTATAAGATTACATCTATCTATCTATCCAACTATCTACTTTTACTATTATTCAGAAATTTTTGGATGCAGCCTCAACAACTAATTCTAGCTACCTGGGGTTCCTTTGTGCCTCCAGGCCTGGGCAGAGGCAGAGGCAGAGGCAGAGGCAGAGGCAGAGGCCAGAGGCCAGAGGCCAGAGGCCAGAGGGCAGAGGGCAGAGGGCAGAGGGCAGAGGGCAGAGGGCAGAGGGCAGAGGGCAGAGGGCAGAGGGCAGAGGGCAGAGGGCAGAGGGCAGAGGGCAGAGGGCAGAGGCAGAGAGGGCCTATTTGTATTTCTGTTAGCAAGTGTAACAAAGATCTCAGTGTCTGGCCAACAGCTTTGCAGAGTCCTAGGGCAGGAAAGACGTACCCAGGTTCGAGATTCCGCTTGTACCCTACACTGAGTAGTTCTAGAGCTGCAAGTAGCAGCCCTGGTATCAGCTCCTAGCTGTGGCTCAGGGGGTGCTGGGATAAATACAGGAGATTTCTGGATGTTGGAGATAGTAGCTCCCAGAATGATATGGCTCCTCAGTGTTGCTTAAAAGTTCAGCCTAGTATTTGTTCCTCCGGTTTTCCCAATGATTGGATATAGCATTTAAAATCTTTCAACAGATCTCTTTCTGTTTAAGTCGGATGGAGTAGACTTTTTTTGTCCCTGAGCCTGATACATTCATTACACAGTCACTTAATGAGAAGCAGAGTTATGGAGTAACATAATTCTATATAACTCTTCCTGAAACTAAAGAGGAAAAAGCCAAAGCAAAATCAAACAATTTGTTGTCCACTTTTGTGGAAATCCTATATCTCTCTGAGACACAAATGAAATAAGGAATGAACCAGTTCACTCTTCTAGCTTAGAAATTCCAACAGATTGGGAATCAAATTAATTTGTTGGATTCCAGGCCTTTAAATATATAGTCATTATTTTAAATTATTATAAACATCTATAGCAAAAAATCATTTATAATGTGTCCAGAATTATAAAACTTCTACGTGAGAATGACACTGATAGCAAAGGGAGAGGGTACCCTACAATTTTTATCTTACCTCTCATTTATTGCTTAGTACAATTTTTCCAAAGATAAGTACAACTAAATTATACGTCAGCTAAGATGTCAAACTTAAATATATAGTTCCCATACAGCGAAATAATATTTTAAGACATCTTGGAGAAGGCACATTCTTTTAATAGTATCATCTTAGAACCCAAAAAAATGATAGCATATAGGCACCAGAGACTCACAAAAAGAAAGGTAATTACTCAGAAGAGGCTTACTTAACAGGGCTCTTACATGCAGAAGATAATGATTTAGAATATGTGATAATGTTGGTATGTAGTTAAAAAGCACAGCAGCAGAGATAAAGGAGGATAGATCCATCCCAGGTTCTGGAAAGGCACACATCTTTACTGAGGCCAACAGCAGGATTTCTCCGGTTAGCTTGCTTCTGCAAAGATGTTCTTACGACAGTAAACAACAGAAGTATCGACAGAGTCAAGTCACCGGTGATACTGACAGGAAAGGGATGGTAAATAAGAAAACATATAAAGAAAGCTCTACCATACAACAGTTCAGAGAAAGGACCTTTTCCTGGGACTATATAAAACCTATTTTTAGATCTTCTATTTAGCCGTGATTACTGAAGCTGGTATCAACATTATAAGGCTTCAGGATGAACTTGTGCTTTTTTAAATACTGTATTTCTTAGTATCTAATACCAATCTGCAAAAATGGACTCAGGAATGTCTGGGAAAATGGCTAATTCTAAGACCAGGGCAGGAAACACACAAAGTGATCCCAGGACAACTTGTAGTACCAAAACGTAGGGAAGTACACAAAACAGACAAAACAAGAGAATCCACCACGATAAGAGTACATCAAAGGGATACAGGGTTTAGTCAAAAGAACTCTCAGCGACAAAGCTGGAACAATGTGAGCAAGAACATGAATGAAATAGTACTGAATTGTAACTGAAAGTACAAAATAAGTATTTATGAATCACAGTGATATAAAGGATTGAATAAATACACAAGCAGGGGAAAAAGAGGCAAATTTCCCATGCAGGAGAATTCCAAGTGGAGAATTACTCCACCATCATGGAGGATGACCAGAACTCCCCATCGTTTGGGGATGAGCGCTGCATAACGATTTCCTTCCAAAGATTTCTGGATGGAAAGAGGGAAAAGAGTAACTTTACAGTGTAGAAGCCTGACAAACACTATCGCAGCTATGAGATCAAGGGCACCACCAACAGTGAAACGTCACGTTGACGGAGTGTATACATGTGACTTGCGGAAATGGTACTGCACCTCTAGTGTCTTCTTCCCAAACATGTAACTCTAGTCTCGTCATGTGCAATCACGCCGATTAGATGGGTACTACAAAGTGACTGACTAGTACTGCTGAAAATGTTATGGTCATTAAAAAAATTAGTCTGAAAAGCTCTTAGAGCCCAGAGCTGCCTAAGGAGACTGAAGGAATAAGCACAAGGTGGCTTCCTGGATAGGATCCTGAAGCAGAATTAGGGAGTATTATGTGATCATTAAGAAAATGTGAATAAGGCATGGGCTTTATTTAATTAAAAAAACACGTCTACATGTTTTCCAAAATTGGACTATACTTCTGTGAGCCTTATTATTTTAGTTTATACAGATAATAAATGTCGTAGTGATTCTCAGAGCCTCTGGTCCTCAACTGAAGTTCCTTGCTGAGATCTGGTGATGAGCACACAGGAACATCCATGAGGACATCTAAAGAGAAGAGGTTTTCCTCTTTCGGAGTATAGCGAGTCAGAATATGGAGAGTTTTCGTTCTCACTTTTTTTGGTGGTACTAGACAAAAATCAGAAATTATCTTTAAAATAAGTTCATTATGCTTTTTCCAAGCCATAATATCATCATGTACTCTGAATATGCCTAATATCTGTTAACTGATGGTGAAGAGAACTATGATTAGTAGAAAGTACTCTCTCCCTCCAACCCTCCTCTGCCACACTTACAGAGTGCTGTCCTATCCCAATCCCTACATTGTAAGCAAAGATGTAAACCTGAATGCAATCATTTCTTTTTCTTTTTGGTACTAGGGTGTGAACCTAGGTGCTTCACATTATATTCCCAGTCCCTGAGAAGGTCTTGCTGAGTTGCCTAGGCAAGACTGGAACTTGTGAACTTCCTGCCTCAGCTTCCTAGAGTATTCAGATTTCAGGTATAGACCTGATCTAAACAGGGATCTAAAGAAGGACAAACATAGATGTTATTTAAAAGTAGCTCATGAAATATGTTCCAAAGTAGAAAAAATAAAGGTAAAATAAAAAACAAATAAAAACCACAAAAACCACCAAATGTTCTTTAGGGCATGGGGCATATGTTGCCAGTAGGGCTATAGAGTGGTACAGCCACTCTGGAGAACAGGTTGGAAGTTTCTTCTACAATAAACATTAGTTTGGTCATGGAGACTGTATAATCTAGTAACTGGGCCCTTGTGTACTTATTCAGAGAAATTTAAAATTATGTTCATACAAAAAATTATATACAAACATTCATAACAACTTCGTTCATAACAGCTCAACACTGGATTTACCCGGATGTCCTTCACCAGTAAGTGGCTAAACAAACTGTGTCCAGGCACACCATGAGATATTACTCAACAGCAACAAAAGGAACAAACTAGTGACATGTACAAGAAGCAGAATGAATCTTCAGGGAATTATGCTGAGCTAAGAAGCCCACAAGGCTAAACAGTGTATGGTAATACAACATTTCTGTAATATTCCTGAAATGAGAAAATTAGAGAAATAGGGAACAGATTAATGGGCTAGGGCTGTGGATGTGTTGGGAGGGGAGTGGGAGAGGAAGGAGGTGGGTGCAGCTATGAAAGGGTAACAGGCAGGATCTCGCTAGTGTTGAAACTATTCAACGTCTTCACTGAGTGTACATGAACATGCATGTGTGATAACATTGCACAGAATTATACACACACGTTCTCACCACACACCCAAGTAAGTACAACTGTGGAAATATGAATGAAACTGCATCAAGGTGATACCCTGGCTATAATACTGTATTAATTGTTTTGTAAAATGTTACCATTAGAGGAAACTGAGTAAAGGACACACGGCCTCTCTGCATTGTTTTTTGTAGCTGTATAATTATTTCAATAAAAAGCAAATTAAAAGGGAAAAACCCACCAAAACAACACATGACATTAAAAACGTACTGAAAACAATTATGGCACACACTATCCAACTATCCTTGTGGGCTCTGTGTTGGACAACAAAATCACTACTGTTTCCACCATACAACTACCAGCAAAGTACAAGCAACAGATTCAGTGAACATCCTTGCAGTGAACACCTTTACCTCACAACCTTGATAGTACAGCAAAGGAAATTAAACATTCGTAATTCACAGGCTTTGCCTTTTAATCACATCTTTGCTCAGAAAGCATAAGGATGCAAGCCGATCTCCCCAACTCACATTCTTCCCAAGACTTGGTGAGCCACTCACATTCGCTGCTGAGGAAGAGCAAGGAGAGGTGAGGTGGGATTAGATACAACAGCCTCAGTCCCAAGGCCGCATTCTCTGTCTTTTGCATCGGGCTGAAGGGGTGATGCCAGGACGTGTGAACGGCAGTTCTGGTTATGTCTGACCAGGAGTGAGCTTCCTATCTTTCCTTTTCACTCTTCCCGTCTTGTTTCATGTTGATATCTATTTTTCCTATCTTTACACTTTAATAAAATCATTTTTATGTCTAGTTTAAAAAGAAACAACAGTAACAACTCAGTTTTCCTCATTTCTTCATCCTTTGATCCACACTGGGAGCAGGTAGGGAGGGCTAACAGCAGCTGGGAATAATGTTCTGCTCCTGTTCAAGGCCCTGCAGTTCTGTTCCTATCTCTCTCTCTCTCTCTCTCTCTCTCTCACACACACACACACACACACACACACACACACACACACGGATCCTTTCCTTGCTGCCTACAGAGCCAAAAGAACAAGAGGTGGAAATGAAACATTTGTATTCACTTGCTATTTTATTGGAGTTTAAGAATACTGACATTTTGCCTCAAAATGTCTTCTATTCACCAAGAAATAATACACTAACAATATTAATTTGCCTAATTCCTGATTACAGACAACCTATTTTGACAGGTAGGTTTTTTCCCAAGTGAAGCTGACATGATTACTACCAAAAAAAAAAATTGGTATTTTTAAAATTACCTGTACCAGTGGTTGTTCCCTTTAGGGTTCTTTTGTTTTTGTTTTTTTGAGACAGGGTCTCGCTGTGCAGTCCAGGCTGGTCTTAAACTCACTGTAGAGCCCAGGCTGGCCTCAGACTTGCAGCAACCCTCTTCCCTTAGCCTTTAGAGTGTGGGGATTACAGGCATGCTTGGCCCCATTAGATTTAACAACGGAGAATATCTGTTTTTATGCCGTAATGGGTAGTTTTTTTAAATGGCTGCTGTTCTAGTTAGCACAGAGTGTGAGCTAAGTTGGGTGCTATGGCTACACAGACAAATTGCCTCATGCCCTGATTGGTTTAATGCTCAGAGTCAGACAGACCTGGTTTTAAGTTCCAGATCAGCCTAGGACAGGTCTTCATTCTCTGGCCCTTCCAGGTAATTCTTCATGCCCACCGTACCAGGAGACTGGCCTTTCCAGAACTATTTGCACAGTGACCCCCAAAGGAATGAACAGGTATTTTGAGAACTTTATTTCATTGCTTTCACCAAATAAAAAAAGCAAACAAAAAAAAGGAAAACAAAATACAAAGAACATGCACTTGGGATGTCCTCTAGGTTCTCCATCAAGCTCCTCCTCTCTTTGTATTAGCAGAAGTGAAGATAACTTTATATTATACAGCATCCAGTGCAAATTCCCTACTATCTTATCTATAATTTGGTATTTCCTTTAATGTTTCTGTGTTAACTGATGTGAAGATAAGTATGTAATACAACATCCAGTTCTAATTCCCTACTATATTCTGTACAACTTTATATTTTCTGTATTGTTTATGGCTTTTCTGGTTCATATGTCTCCATTCTTTTGTCTTTAAAATAAAATTTAAAAAAATAAAAATTAAAAAAAAAAAAAAGCTCCTCCTATCCCCTTGGGTGTGTGGCTAAATTATAGTGTTGCAGGGAGGAATACAGAGGATTATATTATGCTGATGTTCTCTGAGCTAAAAACAAAATGTTTTATGATTTCAATTTAAAATAAATAGATTAAAAAATAAAATAAAATAAAATAAATTAGAAGACAATACAGAAACTAGTTCCATGGGAAGTAGAATCTTTTTTTTAATTTTTGTAAATGTTGAAATCTGTGCCACTGGATTGCTTTTATTGAAAGTTATACTAAAGTAAATACTAATGGCTCTCACCTCCAGGGTCACATTATTCAATTCAGAAGATGAGCCATGAGCACAGACAGCACAAGAGTGTGATGTTGAGCAATGTTGCTTGCACTGTGGGTTTTGCCAAGCTAAGCCTGTGCGTGGGTACCATGTGTTAACTGTCAAATTTCAGAAGCAAATCTTTGCCCTTTGTTTGAAAGCGATGGCAAGGCAGTTCATCTTGGTATTTTACTACGGGTAGGGTGGGTCACAGTGTAGGACATGTCACAAGTATATTATAATGTAAATATTTTATGGTGTGTGAAGAAAAAGTTGTGAAGAATGCTTCCTACCCGCCCCCACCTTCATTTCTCTAAAAACAGTCTATTCCAAAAGGTTTAACTCAAATATGTTCCACTTGGGTGCTGAGGAGGGGGATGTGTGTGCAGATTTCTCTTACATCTGTGATTCCTGCAAAAATTGGCAGTACATTCAGTTCTGTGTCTTAAAACCTCACAGGGCCAATTCTAAAATAATATTATAAATGCTCATGGTTATCATCACCTAACTAATCTAAAGCAATAAAATATTTGGCCCTTCAGTTTTCTCAGATCATCCTGAAGCAACAGCTGACTTTTGGATTCTGGTTTCATTAGAAAGACATAGCTTGTCATGGAGTAAGTTTCATTATAAATCAAGGAGCTACACTTCACTGGTCCTCTAGAAAATAAACCACAATTATAAATGAACACTATGTTTTTTTCTTTTTAAGTTCTGTCAAATTGTGAACTCTGAAAAGTTGAGTAAGAAATCTTTATCAAGGCTGGGGCTGTAGTTCAGTGGTAGAGTACGAGGTTGAACTTGGGCCTTGCACACTTAGCATGTGTTCAACCCAGTTCCACCCATAGCACGTGCATACACCCATATACATGAATAAGAAAGTGAACTCATTTATTTATTACATGCCCCACATAAGTAAAATCTAGATCTGTTTTTTAAGCGATAAATTTCCCATTTCACTATTACTTGATGTGTTTTTTTGTAATTTTTCATGACTCCAGTATTTTTTTATTTTCATTTAAAATTTGCATAATATTTATATGGTTTTTACAATTATTTGATTAACATATGAAATATCAAACCATTAGGAGGTAAGACTCATGTGATTATGAAGAAAAGCTTAAATTTTTATTTTCAAGAACTATTTGTAAATTGACCATAATACAAATTTTCCTTGAAAACTATTGTTAAAACTGAGGGCATAAAGAATTCAAAGCCCCAGGCCTTTAATCTTCCCTCTTCCATTGTTACTAGGCCTCGGTTAGAGTGGTTACAAGTCCTGGTACAGCAAGCCCAGTCAGTGCAAACCAGGATCAATGGACCTGAGTGCTGCTCAGGAAGGCTGGAGCCTTGAAAACACAGACTCCCATCCAAATTCTGCCATTATGTGACCTACGGGAGCAGTCAGACATGTGTGTGACCCCACTGGGGTCTCTGCCTCTTCAGTGCTCCCTCTTGCTCTCTGGAGCCTCCTCCTTGCCTCTTTTCTCAGGGTGTCCAGGGCGGCTCTCACAGATGGTGGCACTGGGACTTCGTCCCAGGGGATACAGGTCTTTTACTTGTTTCAGTCACAGGAAATAATAAATGGATTTGATCTAAAGCCCACATGAACAATAATCTAGCAGATAAGGTCAGCCACACAGATGCACAGGAAGAATTCAGGAGGCCACAGGGTGCATGATTTGTAGCCATGCAGAGTTAAGAAGTTAGTGATGTCTTCTTTTCTGCACCAATCAGCCAATAGAGACCTGTAAAGCCTGGGTGTGAAAGACCAAGATAGGGCAGCTACACTCCTCAGAAGGGAGCTCCAATTGCTCTAGACTGGTAAGTGCACCTGTCATGTGAACAGTCAACAATGGTGTTTATAGCAAACTAAAATCCACAGAGTACTTCACACAACTTTGAAACACTATAAAAAATGTGTGAAGTATATTATTCTTTCTGTTAAGTGCTGAGGAAACTAAAGCTGAGAGCAATTAATTAAGTTGCCCAAGGTCACATGCCTGTGCTGAGACCAGACCTGGCACTGGCATTTACAGCCTTTGATTACAAATCCTGGATTCCTTCCCACGCTCCTCTACTGCTTTTCTCAGAATTGACATTAAGTGTTGCTTTTATTCATACTCTTATTTTCATGCTTTACAGCGTCTTCTGGGGAACCTCTATTTTTCCCAGGGCTCCTTCTTTACCTTGGGAATCATAAATTCTGGTATAAACATTTTCATTTTTATGCTATCTTGATTTTAAAAATTGATATGCTACTTGCACCATTTTGTAATTCAATATATCTGAGAGCCTGAGGTTGTAGGGAAAACCTGACATTTCAAAGTATCACATAATTCTACCATATGAGACAGAAGCTATTTTATCTGAAAATTAATATAGAATACATTCAGCACTGCAATATTCCACTCCTTCTGCATGTGGTTAAAAAACACACAAGCCCGTACATAAGCCTATACTTATGTGTATTTTGATGTGCAGCATGGAAGGTTGAATGTAGTAAAACAGTTGCTGAAAGTTCACTTTCATCCTTTGTAGAAAATACAAGAGAAACTTGTACTTTCATAAAGAAACTTACCTACCTATATAGACCAGCGGTTGGCAAGCCATGGCCTATGGGGCAGATTCTGTTTTTCTAAATAACATATTCCTGGCACACAGTCCCACCTACTTGCTTACATATTGTTGTCTATATGGTTGGTTGCTTTTCACACCCTGAGTGCTTGCAACAGAGATTGTGGTATGCCCACTCCATGTAAAATACTGTTTGTAAATATTAGGTGTATATAAATAAAAAAATAAAACGAAAGTCAAGACCTACTGCGCTAGGCATCTTAGCTTTGTTACATCAATTTTCTAAATAAACGTATTCCTGTGCAGTGGATATCAGTCCCTGGTATCTTCACACTTGTAATTACTAAAACCCTCACACTATTTTATCCTTTTCTAATGGAAAAGTAGGCATCAAGAAGAATGAAATAAAATTTCCTCATATAAACTGCCAGAAATGGGGTCCAGTGAGAGATGTCTGCATCTTCTCACACAGCTGCTGTGACCCTTTAAAGGAAGAACCTCAGCCCTTTCATTTTCTTGAATGAATCATTGAGTAACTTTCTAAGTGCTACACTCACTTTTGCAAATAAGAAAAGGGGACATTTTTATATAGGATGATCCAGGAAGTAGCTGGGCTCTACAAATTCTTGGCTACTTGACAATACGGCTAGATTGGTTTATCCTTTAATCCCAAAACAAGCCACATGAGAAACCAATAAACATCCTCCATTTAAAATATTTTTCATTTTCCATTTTTACTTTGCTAGACAGAAATAAATATATATATTCATGATATGTATTAATATATCCTAAATTAATGACTCCAAAACAGATGTTGCTTTCAGGCAGTTTATCCAGGAAAAGCAACAGCAATATGAACAGTTCTTTTTAATTTAGCTAGAAATAATTGGGTAAATTACTCTCTACCCCTGTAAGAGGACGATTCCTCTTTTGGCTGGTGAAAAAGACTTCCCTCACCCAATGTTTGAAACACTGAGGGGGAAAATACCCTAAACACCCAAAGTAGCCAAAGTCTAGCTCAAAGAACCATCAAAAGATGGCTTGTTTAAAAGGAACCTATCTCCATTTTTGAGTCTCTTGTTTTTAAGGGCAAATCTGAACAGCATGCAGGGAGTTCCTGTATTTTAACAGGGTCATTCTAAATTATACCCCATGACAGCATGAGTGAGTTCACGTAAACACAGCTAGTGGTACCATGAGTAACAAAATCTGTCTCCATCAGCCGCCCTTTATCCTGCGTAAGAGACCTGCACGCTAACAGGCGGCTCAGGCTAAGTGTTAACCAGCTACAGCTGGTTTGTGCTATAAAAAGAACTAATGAAAAAACAAACGCTAACTTCTCTATTCCACTCTGGACAGCACTTTAAAGCTACACAAAGACTGCCTTTTCCAAGTGCTCTCAGTGAATGAACTGGCCAGGTCTGGTTCTCAGAAGTTGCTTACTGAACAGTGTGTGCAGGGCACTCAGTAAGCATGGGGGGCTTAGGGGAGGGGAGAGGGTTGTCACATGATCTGGTGCACAAAGCCAATTTTTCTGGAAGATCTTGGAATTAGTTTTGAAAAAACAGGGGGCAGATTTTTTTGTCAAAAGCAGAGCAATTTCTTACATATACTTAAGAGTACTTTGGTTAAGTTTTTAAGTAAAGGCAAATCTTTTCTTATTGACTCATTTTCCAGGAGGAAGCAATCTTGGGTAAGAAGATAATCATCATTTTAATTCTTCACTTGGCTAAAGAAGTCCAGGCCCTTAGTGCTAGAAGGGACCACAGTGACCTTGCTCTCATCTTTTCATCTCATAGGTGGACCCTCTAAGGCTTAGAGGGTCCTAGCCTGCTGCGGGCCACACTGCGTGATGGCAGAAAGAATGTGGGTATGCTGGCACTCACAACTGTTTCTCTATTCCATCTCATGCTAGATATGGCTTCTTAAATGAGACCAAGAATAAAACAAAGACAGGGCCTGGATTACTTCATAATATTACGCAGTCTGACCTAACCCACCTTCCCTTTTAATATATAAGGTTACTTGCAATGTCAGCTGAAAACTTAGGGAGTGGTCCTGCCATTTGTTCATGTTCCTGAATAGGCTGAAAGTGCTATTCAAGAGCTGTTCTGCTGGTTAAGAGGCTTCTGCTGTATTCATGCAAGGCTAATTTGTGGTGCTGGAGACATTAATCTGCAGCAGTGTAGATGCTAACTCCTGAGTCAAATCCCTTCTCTGCTCAGGACTCCAGCCCATAATTCCACCTTCTGTGTGACACGCCAGCAGCATGTCCTGTCAGCACCTCCAGATCTACCTTCTGTGCACACTCGGAGTGCTTCAAGGCTGGGGCAGGGATAGGAAAAACACATATGGACAGATGTGGTTGCCTGTGGTGAGCAGCTGCCTCCCTTTGCCTCGTTCTGTGATGGGCTCAACTTCTTTCTTTTCTTTCTATTTTTTTTAAGTACTGCGAACAGAACCCTGTGGTGCTCTTCTATTAAGCTCCACCCCTGACTCTTATTTTGAGACAAAGTCTCACTGAGTTGTTCAGGCTGGCCTGTAACTTCTAATCCTCCTGCCTCAGCTTCCTGAGCAGCTGGGATTACAGGTGTGGGCCACCACACCTAGCTAAGTGTTCACTTTATATTTTCCCTAGAACTAGGGACTGAAGTTGGGGTCTTTGCATTGAGGTACATTCCAAATCCTTTAAAAATGTTTTATTTTGAGACAGGGTCTAAAGAAGTGAATACATTGTCCAAGGTGGGCTTGAAATTGCAATCTTCCTGCCTCAGCCCTCCAGACTGCTGGGACTACAGGTGTGCACACCATGCTTGGCTGTGCTCATCTTTCTAACTAGCCCTCCAGAAGCCTGCTACCTGCCACAGCTAGGAAGCCCATCAGCTCTGGGAATTTCCCAGCTGCTCTAAGTGGCAGATCTTTGACTTCAAGCCTAATCTTTCTTTATGTCTTTTCCCAGGCTGCTATTTCTCAGTGTCATTTTGCAAGTATTAAAGTTGAAAACTTCAAAGTCATTTTTAGACCCACTCATTCCCTTACTCCTTGAACCTAAAGCATTACCAAATCCAAATCGTTTTTCCTTTACTCCAAAAGCCTTTTTTGGGTTTTCATCCCATCTGCTGAACACTTCTGGCAGAGTTAGAGCACCTCACACTCAACATTCAGCCTTTCAGATCTTCCTGCCTCCCCTGGAAGATAGCACTTCAGTTACATTAAATGTGATCAGTAGTTTCTCTATAGGATAAACTTTGTAGCATAACCTCAATCTACCTTTCCAGCCTCATTTTGCAATGACTTCTCTATCTTTTACAGTTAAAATATGATGGTGGTCTGGGCTGAGGCCTGAGGCAAACAGGAGTGTGGGCGCGCGCGGGTGCGCGCGCGCACACACACACACACACACACACACTCACACTCAAGACACCAAGAGGAGACAGATATAGTTGAGTTAGGCAGGGCTTGAACAGACATGAGAAAATAAAACTTTAAAACAGGTCTTAGAGATTTATAACTTACAGATGAGATGGACAAAGCAGGGAGAGTTTACATGAGGTGCCAGATTTATACACTGTCAAGCCAAACCATGTAAGGAAATACAGAGTCCACCAAAAAAGGTATACATCAGGAAAAGAAAAAATTATAAAAATATTTTAATACTAAATTTATTGAGACATCATGAGATTAATACAAGTTAACCTTTGGCCTCTACAATTACAGGAGGTGATCAAATGGTGACCGTTAGATTCTAGACATTTATTAGTACGGTGAACTGCTGATGTGTTTATATACTTTTTTGGCAGATTCTACTTAAAAACTAAATGAGTCCCACAAAAAAGGCCACATATGGACTGAGTCCACTGACAGAAAATGTCCAGGACACAGGGACAGACGGGAAGTATAGCAGTGGTTACCAGGGGCTAGAGGCCAGAGGGGACAGGGAGTCACTGCTAATGGACCTGAGTCTCCTTATGGGGCGAAGCTGTTCTGGAATCACAACCAAAACAAAGCCAAACAATCCCATGCTACCATCGCACAGACATCTAATTTGTCCTCTTCAAACACTTGTGGCAGTTGTTGCAGTTCTTCTTACCCTGACACAATTTTCAGTTAATATTCTGTGTGTGTGTGTTTCTGTGTGTGTGTAATATCCTGTCTTCCTAAAAAGACAATTTGGCTCTTCAGCAGAGACATGATAGCATGTAATCCTCTAGTCAATCCCTAGTATACATTTTCTTCTCTTTCTCCCTTTCTTCTGTTAT
The DNA here is from genome assembly GCA_004027595.1 of Dinomys branickii. Classification (NCBI taxonomy): domain Eukaryota; kingdom Metazoa; phylum Chordata; class Mammalia; order Rodentia; family Dinomyidae; genus Dinomys; species Dinomys branickii. The sequence continues at coordinate 28,319 of PVLD010003142.1, forward strand.
ATTTTTATTCTTTAATAACTCCATATTAAATGAGTAAAATAGACTACATGCACTGGGTGAGTATTAAAATTATTTTGTAACCAATGCAATGCCAAACAATGGAATTGCTCTCAAAGACACAAAAGAACCACAGAAAAATGCCAAGATCAGTATTCTCAATTTATTTATTAGATATGACAACTAAGATTGGGAGACAAGTTATTTGACCAGTGTTGTATACTTAGGAAACACCACAGTCCAGAATAAAACACCAGACTCCTAATTACCAAATGACTGTTCTTGCTACAGCTTTACAATACGGAAATGGCTTTTCCACATCATTCTGCTTGAGAACTTACTGTAACTCCACATTTCATTAATGCTAAACTTGGATCCCAGCTTCAAGACCTCCAGGGCAATTATTCTGTTTCACCAAACTCATTTCTGTTTACATGGAAACTTCATCTCTAACATTCCTCGTCATCTGCCACACCCTCACCCCAATTCGTATTGCTAAATCAATAATCCTTTCATGTAATATAAATAAATTTCCTTTGACTTCACTGATTTGAGATTTGACACAATAAAATCTGGATTTTGTAAGTGACACCTCCACACTCACTGGTACCATACTGTGATCCAGAAAGCACAATGGGCCTTATTCCTGTACTCACATTATATTTTCATATATTTGGGGTTCATATACATGGACTCATCATGTTCATAATAATGTTCACACAAGCTTGAGGAATGCTATCATTATAAGGAAACTGAGTCTCAGGGAAGTTAAGTAATTCAAGTTAAATTCCAGCTTCTTCTTTATGCTCTCTGATTCCGAGTTGTGAGTAATATGACATGACTGGCTGGCCTATCTTTCCTCCCTCCCTCCTTCTTGCAACATTGACTTTTCACCACTCAGACCTCCTTCTCTGTAAACAGTGCCTTCCTATGGTTCAGAGCAATGTGAGGAATCAAGACTGTGACCCTGAAATTGCAAACAGATTTTATTCCCATTGATATCAAATCCACTGTAAATTCTGCCTTGGTCAACAACTGTGTGGTTCTGGTCCCGGGCCCATCCTACAGAGCACCCTGTTGGTTCCTCCTCCCTCAGGTTCCTGTGGGATGGCCTCTTTCACTGCACTCATTCAGTTGGCTCCGCCTCTGGCCCTCAGCAGAGGAGCTGACACCTGCCTACCCTGGGTGGCATGGTTACTTCTCTGGCATGCCCTTGCTCCCAGTATGATTAAGAGAGTTCTACAAGAAGTAAAGGATGGATACAGTTTTGATAATGGTGCACACAGCACAAAATTTCTGTGACAACATCAAGTCAAAGGCATAGACACAAGGGCAGAAATCTTAGTGTAAAGTATGAAGGGTATTCCATATCAACATGATCTAAGTGCATACTGACTACTCCTACAACTGCTTCACATATTCTGAATCACTGCATGCTTCCCAGAAGACAACAGATAGTCTTAGTCTTCCCACAAGTGATGGAACTTGCCTTGCCCAAAGGAGGAGGGGACACAGATGCAGGTGGTAGGTCTGCCGAGTGACATGGCAAGATATGGTGTGGGCAGTGGCAGATGTTGCTGAAAGGTTGGCAACACTCACCCTCAGGAAGGGCAGATGAGGCAGAGTACAATTCCCCATCTTTCCGTCATCATAATACCCTCAAAGGGGCAAGGAGACCATAAGAGAGGAGGCATCTGCTCTAGTCTCTCATTTGTGGAGGAGAGGGTTGCCATATACCAAATGCTGGGCTAGCTCCTGGGAAATGCAGCATTATGCATAGATGCTATTAGTCTAACCTGTAGCCTAGAGATTACGAAGAAGGACAAAGAAACAACAGTTGATGCAAGGCGCATGTGTGGTGGGACACACCTATAATCCCAACACTCTGGGAGGCTTAGGCAGGAGGATAGCAAGTTTGAGTCCAGCTTGAGCTGCTTAGCAAGATCCTGTCTCAAAATAAAATATAAAAAGAAGGCTGTAAAAACAAAGATGTAACTGAGTGGGAAGGCCCTGGGTTCAGTCTCCAGACAGAGGAAAAAAGAGATGCAAGGACCACTTTGCATATTAGAAACTGCTCTGGTGAGAAACTACACTACTACTCCTTCTCACAGAAGGTGTCACTTGCTATAGTAATTCCAACATGATCTGGTTGAGCAACCACTTCCCATAGAAGACTTCCATTGCTAAGTAAAATCTAGCATGAGAAGCCTTCCTAGAGGGCCACTGTCTAGGGCTGGCCAATCCTGCCCTAAGTACAGTACAAGGTGTAGTCATGTCGGACTGTGCTCCCAGCACCAACAGTGCCTGCTGTGCAGTATACCTCATGTGAAGAGTGGCTGAATGATTAAAAAAATGGGAAAGAATAAAGTAATTTTTAGGTAACAAAATATGGATTAAAAGAATTGGTCCATGGGCTAAATCTGGCAAGATGAAATCTAACAAGGATAATAGTCATGTGCTGCAGCTGGGTCCACGCAGAAAGCCAACTCCACAAACAATCATAGAGCAGGTAACAGTCTATCAGGATGCAACTCCATGGTAATATCAAGGAGCACCTGTAGTTCCATATCCTGGTGACTCGAAGCAATTACTTTAATAATTTCATTACAACATGTTTGTGTATAATATTAAAAAGCTTAGTTATGCTACGCAGAAAAAGCATTTGACAAAATACAGTATCCTTTTTTGATAAACACTCAATAAAGTAGGAAATGAAGGCAAGTTCCTCAATTTGATACAGGGCATTTATGACAGACCCACAGCTAATAGCATACTCAATGGTGAAAGAACAAAAGTGTTTAGCCTAAATCAGAAACAAGGTGAAGATTACACTTTTGCTACATAGCAATAGTGTGCTAGAAATTCTAGCCAGGGTCACTAGTAAGAAAAAGAAATAAATGAGACACAAATTGGAAAGGAAGAAGTAAAACTGTCTTTACTCAGAGATGCCATGATCTTTTATGTAGAAAATCCAAAAAAATCTGTTGCAGTCATTCAGCAGTGTTGCAGGATACAAACAAACCTAGTTATATTTTTACACAGTATCAATAAACAATGTAAAAAGAAAATTAAAAAGCAATTGGCTTATAATATCAAAAGAAAATATAAGAAAATTTAAGCAAAGTATTAGATTTTTACAATGAAAAGCCCAAAACATTTCTGAAAGAAATAAAATAAGATCTAAATAAAAGGAAAGGCATGTTGTCTTTATGGATGAGAAAACAATATCAACATAGCAATCCTGACATATATTTAATTAAATTCTGAAACAAACAACCAAAAAAAGCAATTTCAATTTCAGTAATTCTTGACTAGCCAAATTAACTTAAAATGAATCAAATACTTAAATATACTGCCTAAAACTATACAATTCAAAGTAAAATACAGCAACAAATCTTCAAGATCTTGAATTTGATGGTAGATTATTAGATAATCTAAAAGCACAGCTGAGAGGGAACAAAAAATAAATTGGATTGAATGCCAACGAAATGAAAACTTTTGCATATTAAATGAAACCATTAATAAACTGAATAGCCAATTTACAGAACGGGAGGGAAGTTTTGCAAATTATTTGAGAGGGTTTTGTAATCCAGAATATATTTTAAAAACTTACAATTGAACTACAAAAGAGATAATATAATCAAAAAATGTATAAAAGACTTGGATAAAATTTCTCCAAAGTAGATATGGAAATTAAAAGCTTATTAAAGAAGCTCAACATCATTAAAGAAATGCAAATCAAAGTTACAATGAGGTATCACTTCATACCATTATGATGGTTGTTATTTTAAAAAATGAAAAGGATAAAAGAGGAAAGGATTAAAAGAAGGAAAAGGGAAAGGAAGGAAGGTAAGGGGGGAAATAGAAAAGAAACTACAAAGTTTTAGTAAGGATGTACAGAAACTCACAGTATTTTGCATTGTTTGTAAAAATTTAAGACGGTACAGCCACTATGAAAAGCAGTATAGTGGGCTGGGGATATAGCTCAGTGGAATAAGTGCCTGCCTGAAAGGGAGGTGGCTTCTAAGTAGGAACATAAACTTTTTAAAATATAAAATTACCATTTAGTTCTAGCAATTCTCATACTGGGGTATATGTAAGAGAAATAAAAATATATGCCTGCAGTGGAAGTTTTACATAGGTATTTGTTGCATCATTATTCATAGTGGCCAAAAATAAGAAACAAATGTCCATAAACTGATGAATAAAAAAATTAGTATATCCAAAGAATGGAATATTATTCAGCCATAGAAAAGAACAACAAAATGGTATATGCTACAACATGGATAAATTTTGAAAACATTATGCTATGATACACAAAAGGTACGATTCTGTTTACATGAAACATGACACATCCAGAATAGATAAATACATAGAGGCAGAGAGCAGATTAGTGGCATCATGGACTATGGAAGTGCTTCACAGGGAGGGCTGCTTCATGATACAGGGTTTCCTTTGGGATGAGGAACAGATTTCAAAATTGAACTGAGTTGAGGTTGTACAACACTGTGAATGTACTATCGCTGACTGCACACTTTAAGATGCTTAGTTTTATGCGTTGCCATTGTGTCCAATTTTGTGCTGTTCATCTCAATAAAACAAATAAACAAATAAAAAGCATTGTGTGCGCACTCTTACTGTTCCCACGGTTCTCTCAGGTATTCAGGGAGCCCGCCCCATCGTTCCTCCTTGAAGACTGACTAGAAATAGCCTCTTCCCATATAAAACCCAGATCAGCTATGTGTACAGGGATACATATGAATGTATATATGTAAAAGTGTACACACAGTGTTATTTTTAACCAAAATATTAACTGAGCATGCTCTTCAGGCAGAGGTAATACATCAACCATAGGTGTAAGCTGTGTGGCTACGTGACTTCACTGCTGTACCTCAGCCTTAGGCTGTACAACTTTCCACCCACACACAAAACAAACATCGGGTAGTATTTTTTAAGGAAGCACCTGGAAGAAATTAAAAATTTTAACATAAAGGCAAATCACCAGACAGTTCTTTCACATTCCACCACAGTGAACGTCTCCTGCCCCCTGTATGTAGCAATCCTTGTATTGCATTTATCACCTTAGGGAAACTTTTCTGGAGAGAAGGTGACACATCACTTAGCCAAGGCTGAAATTACAAATATTCAAGAATCTGAAAGACCAGATCCACAACTTGTTACTTCTCTGTACTTCACGGAGGAATGGCCTTCAGAGAGCCTCAGCTTCTCCCAACCGTGTCTGTGGGTTTCCTAGAATTCTACAATATAGAACAGAACGGTAGCTAGTATTCTACAATATAGACTGGGGGTACAGTGCTGAATAAGCTGTGTCTGAAACTTTCTGAGTCCACTGAAGTGGTTCACATACAGGAGACACTGTTGACATTTATTTCTATCTTCTTCCTGCTCCTGAACAAGGGAACATAGCTTGATCCCTTTTTTTGTTCCCTTAGCAGAAACTTGTGACACCTGCACCGGGATTTCACACCATGGAGAGGAAGAATGGTCATGTGCTTGAGACAAAAAGGTGGTAGGACAGGATCTATAGCTGAGGACCTCACACAGGTGCGTGCAACAGACCTATCCAAGACCTTTTGGAAAAGCCCACTTCCACCAGCTTCCCCTGGCCAGCTCAGTTCTTTTTGCTTCATTCTAGGAATGCGTACATGGGTTCCTTTCTGCGGGTAATTTGATTTCATTCCATGTTAAATGTTATATATATATAAATATATAAATATATAAATATATAAATATATAAATATATATATATATATATATATATATTGGTTACTGGGAATTGAACTCAGGACCTTGTGCTTGGCAGGCAGGCACTGTGCCACTGAGCTATACCCAGCAAATTCTATATTTTAATAGTTTAATTATCTACCTGTATTTTTTTCATGATCTTCCTCAATTCTGCATTAATTGTAATGAATTGTTTTTCTAATGAATGTTTTAAAACCCTTATATCACTATCAGCTGGATTCTTTTTTTCTTTATAAACATCTTCACTAAAGCGCTGCTCACATTCCTCCATTTTCAGATCAGGGTCCTTCCTTCTTGTCCTCTTCCTTGCTCCGTTACATTGATGCAACCCTCTCCAGGGGCCCTAGTTCCAAGGCTCTTACCTTCTATCTGACTGGACTGAAATAAGGGTCACCTTTTTCCTAAAGCAGAGAACTCCTGGCAATTCCCACCTCACAGGGCTCTCTGTCAGTACATGACACACGACAGCATTTATAAGCCAGCTTCCTGGTCTAGCTACTTCTGAGAAAAGAAGAGGAACACAACCTCACCCCACCTACTCAGTTGCTCACTTGGCCACTATTTTTTCCCATCAGCACATACTTGGTAAGTGTCCACTTTGTTCACTGCCCTGTAACCAGAACCAGATGAGTCACTGCCCGTGACCTCAGAAGAATTATTTATGGTTAAATGGGAGAAGTAAAAAAAAAAAAAATGAATGGTCTTATTTTGAACCTGCTGGAAATTATTAATGCAATGTATAATATCTGGTCATTAATTTTACCATGTAATCAAGCACCTGTCTTGCTATCCTTGAATCTGTTACTCTTTTGTATGTGTGTAAATAAATGTGAAGGTTCAGAATATTTATTATATCACTACCAGGAAAAAAGGTCAGGAAAGAACAAGGGTTAACGCTTCATATACCAGAGTCTGTTGCTCTGGGGAAGGACAGTGTCCATCCCAAGAATTGCTGGGGAAGATCTGTGTGCTTCATTTTCTGCGGAGATGAAGCTGATCTGGCTTAAGCCATCTAGAACGAGAGAGCCAAGAAATCAGTAGAAGGGCGAGTTCCACGATGTCAGCTGGCTGCACCAAGCACTCTGAGTCTTGCAGCAGCTGGGAGACAGGGCAGAGTAGGTCACTTGACACAGGTAAACAGGGAGGAGAGGGACAGCAAGGTGAAGCAGCCCCACTGAGGCAGGAAGTCAAAGTCAAGTCAGACTCGCTCTCACCACACTCGTGCTGCCTGGCCACACAGGCATGTGACATTGTGGGCTTGCACACAGTTACCCAGGCAGATTCTGCCAGGCTGTGTCTCATGGCTCTTCTCTGAGGTGTCATCTCAGGAAAGCACATTCCAAAACTGCAGTGTAGCTTGCAGGGAAGTTCCAGTGTGACCAAACTGCTGCCCCAGGGGGCAGCTGCAGGCACAGGACTAGGAGTACAGACTATTCCATGTCTCCAGCCTCTTTCAAGAGCAAAAACTTCCAGAGAAAAGCGGTCAGAAATAAGGAGGGCAAGATCCATGGCTTTAATATAGGGCCGCCATGAAATCATTCTTGATCTTGATAGATAACATGTGCTGGAAAATTACCACAGTCATGTGAAGATGCAAACTCAGAATTATGGCTGCACATAACATATCTGAATATGATTCTGGAAAGTTCCTCTTGTTACTGCATTATTATAAGTGTACAGTCAAAACTTTATAATTGCCTATACCCATCTCATTAAACTACCAATTTTTATGTTTCCTTCAAGTGTATTGCTCATATAATGCATAGAAAAAGAAGACAAAAGCTCTTACTGCTGTTTTCATATTATCCATAAGTTCACTGAAGATGTTATTTAAGAAAGGTAGCCATAAATAAGAGCACAAATCAAACGAGTATTTAAAGAACATGAACAAACCACTTTGAAATTATCTACCTGGTTTTATTCTGACACATTTAAATTTTCAATTAGCTGTACCCGGATACTTGTCCAATCAAATGATAAAAGTGTAAAAAGAGAAAGGAGGTAGAAAAATGGGTCAATTTTCTGCCTTTAGAAGAGCAGAGAGTTGACACACATCTGTAATCCCAGCACCTGGGAGGCTGAGGCAAGAGGACTGCCATGAATCTTGCTAGTCTGGTCTAGTAAGTTCAAGGCCAACCTGGACTACAAAGCAAGACATTGTCTGAAAACTAAACAAAACAAAACAAAACAAACAAAACAAAATGAAAACCAAGCCCCCAAAAGAAGGGAATAAATGATATGCACACAAAGACATTTTATAATATAAACTGCAATAAATGCCAGAAAAGATACATTTAACCGAAACATATTTGGGTACATATATAATAGGCATGATACTTGCAGAAAGTGCAATAATGAACACTGCTGCTATCACTAAACATAATCCTTGTGTACAAGGAGGGTCTAGCCCACAATGTTGCACCACACACACAAATTAATTGAAAAAGTACCTCAGACTTAAATGTAAAAACAAAAACTACAAAATTCTCACAAGAAACATTTTACTGGGTGTAGTGGCACACGTCTGTAATCCCAGCTACTTGGGAGGTTGAGGTAAGAGTATTACAAGTTGGAGGTCAGTTTGGGCAACTCATAAAGACCATGTCTCAAAATAAAATTTAGAAAGGGGGGGATGACAGCTGAGTGGGTAGAGTGCTTGTGTATGATGAGCAAGGCCTTAGGCTTAATCCCCAGTTACACAGACACACACACACACATGCACATGAAAAAAAAACAGGATAAATTATATATCATCAACATTACATACCTTTGTATTTCAAAGGACACTATCAAAAAGTGAAAAACACAGGAACAAGAAAAAAATATTTGTAAATCACAGATCTAATGGAGAATTTGTATCCAGAACATATAGATAACTTGCACGTCAGTAAGTTGACAACTCAATTTTAAAAAGAGGCATCCAGGTAAGGTGGCACACACCTATAATTCCAGCACCCTTAGAGGGGCTGAAGCAGGAGGATCATAAATTTAACTCCTGTCCACGTAACTTAGTGAGATCTTGTCTCCAAATAAATAAAAAGAGCTGGAGGTTCAGCTCACTGGTAAAGCACCTATGGGTTTGATTCTCCTAGTACTGCTGGGGTAGGCAGGGGTGGGCAAAGAACATGAAAGACTTCTACAAAGAAGACAGTCAAATCAGTAAAATAACTAATAAATATAAGAAAAGATACTCAATATCACTAATCATCAGGGAAATGCAAATCAAAACTATAATGAGATAGTACTTCACACTCACTGGATGGTGACAATAAAAAAGATAACTTTTGTTGAGGATGTGCAATTAGAACCCTCTTCAATTGCTAGTGGGAATGTAAAATGAATGGCTCAGCCACTTGGGAACTAAGTTTAACAGTTGCTTAGAGGATTCAGAGGATTAAACAGAGTTATGAGACGTCCCAGCAATTCTACTCCTAGATACGTACCCGAGAAAAATGAAACTATGTCTATTCAAAACTCTTATATGCAAATGTTCATAGTAGCACTATTCCCACTAGTAAAAAGGTGGAGGTGACCCAGAGTACATCTAGTAAAGATACATAATCAAAATAAAGTATGCCCATAAAATGGGTTATTATTTAGACAAAAAGATTATACTGATACATGTAACAACATGGATAAACCTCGAAAACACTATAATAAGGGAAAGGAACCAGCTGTAAGAGACTACATATATTATTCCATTTATATGAGATGTCTAGAAAAGACAAGTCTATAGAAACAAAAAGTAATAGATCAATAGTTCTTGAGGCTGGGATGCATAGGGAACGGTGACTTTGCAGCCAGTTAGAATGGAGTTTCTTTCTTGGGTCACAGAAACGTTCCAACATTAGATAAGGTTATTATTGTATAATTCTGTAAATATAAAATCCATACACTTGTAAACTTTCGATAGGTGACTTTTACGGGATGCGAGGCTCCTTTTCTTCAGCACTGAGAATTGAACCCTGGGAGGTGCTACCCCTAAGCTACATCCTCAGCACTTTTTATTTTCTAATTCTGAAACAAGCTCTCGCCAGGTTATACAAACCAGCGTCGAAACTGCAATTTTCCTACCTCAGCTTTCTCAGTAGTAGGATGTGAGTTTTATATCAGTAAAGCTCTTTAAGATAAAAAAGTGGGGATTGGGGTTAAGACAGATTTTCTTAGCTCTCCTTCAGTCAAGTTCTCATTTCTAGGTCTCCATGTACAAAATAATGGTAAGTACTAGCTTTGTAATTCCCTGGGATTTGATACTTACAAGTCAGAATGGATACGGAAGACTAGCACAGAATATAAAAGATCAGGATATCAATTAGAATTAGCTGTAGTTAAGAGTAGTTAAGATGGGGCTTAGATGAAATAGCATCAAATGACTTGGATATCATGAGGAATAGGCCACCAAGAACTATTTTAGAAAGAAAATATGAAAAACGTTGAAGTAGGTGACTGAGATGAAAAGATTTACTTAAAACCCATGAACACAATGCCCATGATTAAGAGATGATTCAAATTTATCAAGTGAATACAGGTAAGAAAAATTTGTTGGGCTATGGCATCAGTTATGAGGATATATACATAGGCTACCACATTATTACAGTGGTACAACCACCTTATGAAAATGTGATACTAAACAGATCAGTCAATAAAATCACTCCACAGACTCTCCTAGCATATGGTAGTACACAGAAAAGCAAACGAGATGGCTCTGCTTGCTCTGAGGGAGTCATCTTCCCTCTAGGCTCTTTAACCACGGGCAGGGATAAGTCACTGTTCCAGAGAAGGAATGACCTTGAGGAACCACCCTATCTTAAGACACAGAAAAAGAAATGAGTTCAGTGGATCACTCAACTATTTATTAGAAAGGAAAGTAATGGCTCATGTGTAAGGAGAAGAGCGGCTGCCATCCAGGGGGGCTGTCTCTGAGCACACAGAGGGCCTCAATGTGGCACAGCTGGCCAACAACTCTTCTCTGCCCCTCAGAAAGAACCTAGCAAGTTTCACACACAAGTCTTTCTCCAGTGCCCAACCACACGTCAGGAACTCTTCCTCCAGGGATCACATTTATTGCCTGATAGCTCACACTTTCATTTTGGTTGAATACTAGAGCATTTTCATTAACAGGAGTCTGGGATGTGTTTATTTTCTAATGTTCTAGATAAAAACAAAAAATATACCAAACATAATTACCAGCATCACCCAATACTAGACCCAGCATTAGGGCAGTTTTTGTTTTTGTGGTACAGGGGATTGAACTTACGGTCTCACACATGCTAGGCAATGCTCTAGTGCTGAAATATATCCCCAGATCTTTAAATTGTCTTTTTAATTTTGAGATAGAACCTCCTCTAAGTTGCCCAGGCTGGCCTTGAAACTTGCCATTTTCCTGATTCAACCTCCTGATTGGTTGGGATTATCACCATGTGCCACCATGGCTGGCTGAAATTGTAACAAGTTTATGACATTTCACATGTTTACACAAATGTTCATATCATGAACTCCGTGCTCATAGGAGTAGTAGGGCTAGGGATGGGCATGAAATACCAAAATCTTAGAAATAAAATGAACTTCAAGCAAGCTTCCCCAGCAGCTGGACCAAAGACTCAAAACCTGAAGGCTGATTTGCAATGTAATCTTTGTTTATTTTTAGGTTTCTATTATTATAACAATGCTTTTTACTAATGTCTTTGTGCTGCTTTTAAAGAGCTAGTGAGCTGTTCATGGGAAACATCATGCTAAATACTTTATATGCAGAATCTCAATATATTATGATTAGCACTATGGTTCCATTTTCACAGATAAGGAAACATATTTTATCTTAAGTTGCCCTGCTAAGGGTCAAGTCAGTGCTGCATCTTGCTCGACCAGTCTAACTGTAGACCTTTTAGTCTTTCTAATAAATTGTCTGCCTCTATCTCAATGTATTTTAAAGAGAAAAGTGGTACCCATAGGCACCATTTGGAAACAAGAGACAGAAATGAGTCTGCGCATGGTGGTGCATGCCTGTAATTCCATGCCTCATGAGGCATGACAACTGGGCTACAAAGTGAGTTCAAGGCCAGCCTGAATTGCACAGTGAAACTCTGTCTCAAAAAGACAAACAAACAAACAAACAAACAAACAGAGAAAAATGCCCTCACTGTGGTTCTGTTGTTCTATTTAAACTTGGAATTCTCATTTTCTTAGTAATTATCAGTGCAGTCTGTCAAAATTTGTCCCTCTTCTTGCCTTGGTGCTGAGCTAGTTTCTACTTTCAGCAACCCTTTCCACTCCTATTCATATAATTGCCCAGAAATTCCTTATCAAATCCAAGGCACAGGTTCCACCTCTAGTATGATGCAAAAGAAAAAAAGAATAAAAGCCTATAGTTTCATTAGTCATGCATTTATTTAATCATCATTCACTATGCTGAGAATCTAGAAAAATCTGTATATGGGTTCTAACTAGATTGCCTACTCTAGTGGTTAGGGAGTGTCCTCTGTATTGACTTTTAGCTACCTTTAATCTTAGTAATTTACAAATTTTAGGTTTATGTTGGTTATTCTGACTTACACACCTTGGGGAACATCACAGAAATGCTTTCATGAATAGCTTGAGTTAAATGAGGTCACAATAAGAACAATGAATGGGAGGCCCTTATATGTTCAACTTCTGAAATCTCAAGTATAGTTTTGATCACTGTTCACAGCTCAGAGGGCATGAGCCTTTTTATCAAATCTATATGACCCTAATAGGACTGGCTGGCTTCAGATGAATTTCCTTCAGTTTTATAGTTGGCACCAATTCTGCGGATAGCCATCACAGATGAGCCCTTACTGATCTCAGAAAAGTCATAAAGCCAGAACGCAGCAAACAGACTGAGATGACACCTATGGCTGACGTACTAAGTAAAGTTAGAAACCTACCACAAAGTAGGTTTCATCGAGAACTGTCCCATCTAGACTGTGTGAGGATAAGGGGAACAGTTGTGCCAAGAGAGGTCACTAAAACACACATTTGTTTCTTTTTCCATAGGCCTTACTTTGACATCATAATTTCTGGCACTTTAATGATCAGGTTTGTCCTTAAGTTCACAGATAACTAGATCTTTAGGGCATAGCAAATTATGGCAAGAGCTTAAGGACAGACATTCTGAAAAGCACAAAGGCCAGACTGAGAGCCAATCTCAGTTGGAAAGGAGTACTGCATATGCAGTTCTCCTTCCTCAGCACCTGCTGAGATGTGCATGAAGATAGGCCCAGATGTGCCCCACGTCATCTACAACCAGGAAGCCAAAGGTAGAAAGTACAATAAAAAAGAGGAATCTTTCAGTCTACACATACATTTTCTAACAGTGTTCTCCCTTCTACACGTACTACACATGTATACATTAAGGTCTACATTGGAAACCACATTGCTAAATGTGTCTCCAAGGCAGACGTATTACTGTGCTCATTACCTCACAAAGAGCTAGCAATGGGATAAGCACAATTCTCTTCCTATATTAATATGATTTACATACTTCCAAGCTTGATCATTATTTTAGCAAGTGAATCTGGAAAATATTAATAATCAGAACTTCTTGTACCCAAAAGATATCTCAGCAGCCTGTCCTCAAACTCAAGGTCAAATTCTATGGACATCTGTTTAAAAGTTCAGTTTCCAACACAGTCCAACACACTATCCTGAGCAACGTACTGCTGCTTCTCCTGTTGCTGAGACAACCTAATGTTTGATAGTCTTAGTCAAGTATAGCCTGGCCCTAATTTACTTTTCTTCCTTTCCTTTTGACCCAATACTGTCTACCACCCTACCATGCTGAGATTCTATATTCCAGTATATTTTTCTTTTTGCCCACATACATAACTACCTGCAAGTGAGAACCTCTCTGAGGCCGTTTTCTCATCTCTAAAATGGGAATAATGTCCTCTAGTCCCAGTGTTGTGTAATCTTGTATGTGTTGTGAAAAATGTACTGTGCAGAGCATATATTCATTATACCTGAATAAATGAATGCTGTTTTCTTGTTTTTAAAGTCTGTGCATAGCCTTCTTTCAACCTACCATAAACAAATTCTCATTTGATATGTCTATGCCTATGTCTCATATGCCTATGTCCCAAGGTACAAATGCAAAGCACTGACGATGCAAACCATTGGCAGTAATTAACTAGATTGTAGAGTTTTCTTATCTTCATTCAACAAGCAAAACAGGTACCGTGGAAGGATCTGGAAGGACAGCCTTCAAGATACGTGCTGACTGTGATTACTCATAGGGAAGCAACTGCACTACTAGTTTCATGGTGCCTTCCTCTCTCAGTGACTCAGTCCCCACTGGCTCTGTCCTGGGAGTATGTGGTCTGGGTGCTGGGCTCAGAAAGCATTATAGGATCCTTACTGCCAAGCTACTAGCAGTCCCCTCTCCAAAGCCTAACACTAAATATGCACCAGGAAAAAAGCCAAGTAAACAAAAGCCTAAGTCCTAATATATGCCAAACTCGGGTAATCCTACTTAAATTAACCACAGATTTAAGTGCAAGGTTTAACACTAGTCTACAACTACAAATTATAGTAAAAAACTTAAATCTGATTAATAAATTTCCCACAAATACATATTCCAAAGAAAAGAAACATTTTCCTATAATTCTAAAAAACCACTCTTTAACTTTAGAAGTTAAAGAAATCTCAAAGAGATTTGAAATTCAGTGGTTTGAAATAAAGTACCTCCACCTGATGATGATTCATAATTAACACAGAGAACTTTCTGTTGCTATTCTAAGACGTTTTAATACTGTTTTCTTATTTAGAAAGAAAAAAATGATCTTATGAAGTGATATGTATACTTTTCATATCTATTCTGTAGCAAATCTGTCGTTTAGCTTTGAAAACAGCATCCTCAGAAAGGTAATCTCAGAAGGTCATGCTGAGGCTCTGACCTAAATAAATAGAGCAGAGCAGAAAGGAAGACGGGCAGCTGAAGACCTAACAGCATGTAACAGTCTCTCCAGGACCTACACGCACAACACCTGTAAAGTAACAGCTTCATGAAGAGAAAACAAAAGCTCTGGGAAGTAAGAAAGAGCTTAAAGGAAAACCAGAAATGAGAGGGAAACTGAAGACAATTCAGATACAGGAGTGAAGTAGTCCGGAATGGAACCCTAACCCCAGCTCCCTGGGAGGGGCTCCTGTCCTTGCAAACACAAGGTGAGCCCAGGAAGGATTGGCAGCCCCAGGGAGAAACAATAGACCAGCAGAGTTGGCCACCTGAAAGCCCAACTGTTACCATGAACTGAAAAAAACAGTGTGAGGCTGTACTCTGAAAATAACCCCTTCTGCACAGCAAGCTAGATTTGGAGAAGAAATCCACGGCAGCTCTCATCATATTTAAGAGCAATTAATCAGGAGTTATTTTGGGAAGGGATTCATTAAGATTTAGCCACTCTTGAAATCACAGCCTCAGAACAACTACATGTCAGGGTTTCTGGGGTTATCCTACAAGTGGTTTGTCAGAGGATGGCCACAAAAGGCAGTTACAGAAAAGCTGAAGGGCAGAAAAAGGCACCTTCAGAAGTTTAAGCTCAGGCCAGGAAGGACAGAGGGGTCCCTCTGTAGTGAGAAGCCAGGCAGGTCTTACGTGGTCTTCAGTGGGAACTGGGTCTGAAGTGCTGGGTCTTAAGTCTGGTGGACTGATTGAACCACTCTCCCACCATCACGCTCTGCTTACATCTGTTGTAGAGCTCGGGGTTCTATCTGCTGTCTCCATTTGCCAGAATGGTCAGAGGGGTACCTTGGCTCGGATGGCCGCCACCGCCTTGGGTATGTGGACAAAGCGGCCTCTGGGGTGGGGAGGGGCACCCCATAAACCCACAGGGAGAAAAAGCAGTGACTTCGAGTGCACCAAGAGATATGCAAACTGGGAGTGGCTGGAATGAATACAGGCTTAGGGCAGATACCTTAGACGGACCACACCTAGCATGAAAATCGGGGCAGGACTCAGCATTCACACACAAAAAGTGAGTGCAGAAACAAAACAGTACTTAATGATGACTCATTATCCCTCCTCCATATCTGGTGGCTTCCAAGGCTGCAGGCCCTGGAAAGAACAATTCATGCCACACAAAAAATTTTTGAATTATAGACAAAGCAACAGAAAACCAACAATAGTTGCTGCATTGCATATTGATATCTTCAAAGTGTATGCTCAGGATAACGCATACAGACATACAAGGTTGATCGAATAACCCGTCATCAACTATTCCTTAGCATTAAGTGACATAATACAATAGTAGAACCATGTTAGCCCCTTTTTTTTTCTGTTGTTGAGATGATTGTTTGACCAATTTTGCATGTCTGTATCTGTGTTCATGAATATACACTATGAAGATATCAATAGGTAAAGCAACAACCATTGTTGAGTCCCTGTCACCTTGTCTGTAAATCAGTTTTGATTGTACTATTTCTTATGCTACTTTGTGTCTATTTGTTAATATGTTTTTGTTCTTTTACTTTTAAAATAAAAATAAAATTTTTTTGGATTCTGTTCCTTTTTTCTCTGTTGGTTTTTTAAGGGGGAATGGGTAGGTTCTTTTTCTTTTTCTTCGTATTTTTTCTCATTGCTTTTGTTCTATTTTTTAATGTTTTATTCTTCATTCTTTTCTATTACTTTTATCTAATTCTATTAATTTTCTGTTACTCCTTAACTGGATCCCATAACTCACTTTCTCTCACCTTCCTTTTCTTTATTTTTCAAATTTACTTCTTTCACCCCCTATTTTTATTAGCATTACTAGTAAGTTTCATTATTTCCAGATATTTAGTTGACTCTGCAATTATTGAATTCTTTTTTATTGTTAATAGTGGTATAATTATTGTATACAGTAGATATTTACTGGGTGCCAACATTTGGGTTGTCTTTATGTCTGTGTTATACTTGCAAGTATCTTTTCTATAGCTAAGGATGGTACAGTGGTAGCTTTTATTGATTCTTATGGTACGTCAATATTCGGTTTGTCTTCAGTCTATTATTGTTGCTAATTTCTTTGCTATTGTCAATGGTGGCATAGTTGTTAGTATTAATTGGTTTTTACTGTATGCCAATAGCTGGTTTGTGTTTGTGTCATGAACATTACTGCAGCCTCTGGAGAACTGTATGCTGGGGCAATTACACTGCATCTGCCCTCACCAATATAATGAAGGTCGTCAGATTTTGGGACAGAGAAAAAGGCTGATAGTCATCCATGCCAAAAGCACATCAATGGAAAGCAGACACTAACTGAAGAGATCACCATACTAGTAAGCAAGTCTTTAATCCACCCACCAACAAAAACAAAACAATTACCACTAAAAACAAAACTAAAAAAAAGAAAAAGAAAGGAAGAATGAGAAAACAAGGCAACAAAATGCCTTTAAAAATTCCCAACTAATGCAAAGCTGATCCACAGGGTACTGATGAGACAAACAACTGAATTATAAAAAATGATAAAAGAGTAAACAAACAAAAATACAAATAAATAAGGTACTCAATGAGCTCTAAGATGATATAACTAAACAGACAATGAACATAATAAAATGATTAGCAGGCTTAAACAAGATACAAATAAAAAGCTAGCTGAGCTGAAGAAAACAATACAAAACATGAATGACCAGTTCAGAACTAGATTATATGAAAAGATACCACACAGAAATGCAGGAGATAGAAAATTCTATTTAAAGTATGGAGAAAAGAAGTGAATAATGAGAGAAGAATGTTGGAACTAGAAGACAGGACCAATACAGGTTGCCATATACTCAGGTGTACTGTAAAAATAACAAGAGATTATGGAAAATGATTCTAATAGCTGCTAGATGACATAAAGAAGACCAAAGATTAATTAGAATGAATGAAAAACCAGAAGATGGCATAAAATGTGTTTACAGTAATGACAGCAGAAAATTTTCCAAGTATGGGGAAGGAATTTAAAATATAGGTAAGTGAGGAATATAAAACCCCAAATAGTTACTATCAGGAAAAACTTTCTGCATAATACATTGTAGTGAAAAATCATAGAAGTCCCTACAAAGGACAGAATCTTAAAAGCTGTTAGAAAAGCAACAAATCACTTATAAAGGCAAACCCATTAGACTCACAGCAGAGTTCTTGGCACAAACCTAAGATGCCAGGAGAGCCTAGAGTGAAGTGTTTAAAACCCTAAAAGAAAATAACTTCAAATGCAAACTAATATATTCTGCAAACCTATCTTTCAAAATTGATGAACAAATAAGGACTTTCCATGACAAAGAGCACTTTAAGAAATTCATGACCATCAAACAAGCACTCTAAAAAATTCTGAAAGATATCCTAGATAGAGACAAACAAGCTAGTAATGCCAAAATGTCTAGTGGAATGAATACACTGGGTACAATGAGCTGTTAAACAGAAGGGGAGAAAAGGAATCAACAAGAAGATAATGCAGTGCTTTCCAGTAGTAACTCACAATGTGAATGTTCTCAGTTCCTCAACCAAAAAGCACAGATAGGTAGACTTCATTAAAAACCAAAACTCAACAGTATGCTGCATACAAGAGACACATTTGATTAAAAAATTCATATACTCAAAAGATAGAAAACAAGATTTCATGCAGGAGGACCCCAAAAGCAAGCAGAATTAGCTATTCTATTTTTCTACAAGGTAGACTTCAGCTAAAACTGATTAGGAGAGACAAAGAAGGTCAATGTATTTTAGTTAAGGGAACAATTAAGCAGCAAAAGATAACAGTTATAAATATTTATGCTTTCAATACCAGTATATATCCTGTGTATATTGTCAGATCACAGTGTACTCAAACTAGAAAGCAATGGCAAAATAAGCCACAGAAACTTTGGACACACTTGCAGATAAAATAACACACTCTTGAATGGTAAATGGGTCGCAGAAGAAATCAAGGAGAAATTTAAACAGTTACTAGAATAAAATAATAATGGCAGTACATAGAAAAACCTGTGGGACACAATGCAAGCAGCCCTAAAATGGAAGTTTATTGTTGTGAATGCTTATATTAGAAAAACAGCACCCAAATAAATAACCTAAGGATGTACTCAAGTCATAATTGAGGTCCCCAATATCTAGAAGATTGTAAGTATCTATCTCAAAAACATGTACTCCTATAAACTGGGGAATCCAGAAGAAATGGATAGATGCTTAGACAACACGAGTTACCAAACTGAACTGAGAAGATATAAAAACTGAGTAACCTAATAATAGGCAATAAAATTGAAGCAATAATTTTAAAAAACCCTACTAATCATAAGAAGCCTACATCTCAATGTATTCACTACTGACATCTACAAGAATTTCAGAGAAGAGCTAATATCAATACTCCTCAAAGTCTACTAAAACTGAAAGGGAAGGAGCATTCAGAAATTCATTCTTGGAAGCCATATTATCTTGATTCCAAAACCAGTTAAGGACTTAACTAAAAAAAGAACAATACAGGCCAATCTCTTTAATGAACATAGATGCAAACATCTTCAACAAGATACTGGCAAACAAAATGCAAGAAATCATTAAAAAGAACATATGATCAGATAGGCTTCTTCCCAGGAACGCAAGGACAGTTCAACATATGCAAATCAATAAATATAACACATCACATAAATAGAAGAACAAAAATCATATGATAATCTTAATAGATGCAGATAAAACAATTGATAAAATCCAACATTTGTTCATGATAAAAACTTCTAAGGGAGTATTATAGAAGGACCTTATCTCTTTCTGATAAAAGGCATTTATGACAAACCTCTGGCCCACATTATATTAAATGAAGAAAAACTGAAGATATTCCTACTAAAATAAGAAACAAGACTAGGAAGTCTACTATGACCGCACCTGTTCAATACAGTAGTCAAAACTTCACCAGAGCAATTAGGCAAGAGAAAGAAATAAAATGCATATGTACAGAAAAGGAAGAAGTCAAACTATCCTTATTGGCAGACAATATGATCTTTCAGATAGAAGACTCAAAAAATTCCACCAAAATACTACTAGAACTAATAAACAAATTCAGCAAGTTGGCAGGATAGAAAAATCAACACACACAAATTAATGGCATTCCTATATAATAACAATGAATCCACCTAGAAAGAAATGAGGAAAAGGATACCATTTATAATAAATTTAAGAAAAGTACATATTTAGGGCTTAATCTAACCAAGGAAGTGAAAGACCTTTATAATGAAGACTACAGTACTCTGGAAAAGGAGATCAAAAAGGATATCAGAAAATAGACACATATGCCCTATTCTTAGGTAGAAGCAATATTGCCAAAATGACCACACTAGTCAAATTAATTTGATTTGATACAATCTCAAAGAAAATGCCAACAGCATTTCTCAGAGAACTAGAAAAAAAAGTCCTATAATTCATATTAAACCAGAAGAGACCCAGAATTAGCAAAAGCAAACCTGAGCAACAAGAGCAAAACAGTAGGCATCAGAATCCCACATTTTAAATATTATGACAAAGCTACAGTGATAAAAGTAGTATGGTACTGACACAAAAACAGACATGTAGATAAATAGAACAGAAGATGCTGAAACCCTCTGTCTTGGTTACTTTTCTCTCGTTGCTGAGACAAAATATCCAACACGCAAAATGAAGGAAGGAAAGGTTTATTTAGCTTAAGTTTGTGGAGGTTTCAGTCCATACTTGGCTGGTTCTGAGGCAGAGTGGCACATGGCAGAGAGCAAACTGTTCACGGCAGCAGAGCACAGCAGAGCAACCAGCAAAAGGGAGGAATGGCTTCAAGCACAGCTACCCCCACCCAGGGGGTGTGTAGCTCTCACACAATGTCCATGCCCTCCTCTTCCACAGGCTCAGGATGTGTACAAAGTAAGCACCCTGGCTTCCTGCTGAATCACTCAGCCAAACCTCTAGACTCCCCAAGTTGACACAATGTATCAACCATAGCACCATAGCACCATCCCAGGCACTTTCAACTATCTAAGGTGCCAAAAACATATTCTGGAGAAAAGATAACCTTTTTAGCAAATGGTGCTGGGGAAAGTGGTTATATGCATATAGAAGATTAAATCTAGCACCGTACCTCTCACCAAGTACTTAACTAAAATAAAAATGAATTAAAGATCTAAATTATTAATCTGTTGGAAGAAATAAGTAAAACTCTTGAAAACATAGGCATAGGCAAGGACTTTCTGAACAGAACCCCAATTGAACAAGACATAACATCAAAATGAACAAATGGGATTATATAAAATTAAAAACTTTTCAGCAAAGAAAACAGAGTTAAGGGACAACCTATAAAATGGGAAAAAAGATTTTTGCCAGCTATCCCTTGCACAGAACACTAATACCTAGAATATATGAAGAACATAAAAAATTAGACCCTCCCAAAATAAAAGGTTCAATCAAAAATGGGCAACTGATTGGAACAGACACTTCTCAGAAGTACAAATGGCCAATAAATACATGAAAAAATGTTCAACATTTTTCTGGCAATTAGAGAAATGTAAAATAAAACAACACTGAGATTCTACCCTTTCCAAAAAAGAATGGTTATCATAAGAAAATCAAATAAGACATTCCTTGTTTAAGAACCAACAAGGTCTGTTCCTGTAACGGGTCGTTAAGTGAACTGGTCACTAAGTAAGGAACTGTACATAGTATGTACACTACAATATTCAGAACAAAGAAACGGTCAGAGTAAATTCCAAACTGATGCCTTTGCTTTTATTTACATAACATATACATGCAGTACTATAGTGTACAACAGAACAAAACACTACAGTTCTATACTGTACAATCAGAAATACTACACTATTGTAATAAAAAGATATACTATAATAAAAGGTGTACTTGTAATAAAAAGACATTGAGGCAACAGAAACAAGATGTACACAACTATACAAAACAAGATGGGTTATAATTCTGAACAGTGTGCCTTGGTTGTAAGTCTGAAGAGTTGTCAAACAGGTAGGTCATTAAACAAGGAATATCTGTAATAACAAATGCTGGTGAGACTGTGGAGGAGAAAAAGAATCCTTCTGTATTACTTGTAGGAGTGTAAACTGGTACAGCCACTATGAAAATCAGTATGGAGATTCCTCAAGAAACTAAAACTAGACATTCTATTCGATCCAGGTATTCATTTTCTAGGGAAGAGTTAATGACATCATACTACAGTGATCTGTGCATACCCATGTATATAGTAACATCATGTATAATAA
Organism: Dinomys branickii; assembly: GCA_004027595.1. NCBI lineage: Eukaryota > Metazoa > Chordata > Mammalia > Rodentia > Dinomyidae > Dinomys > Dinomys branickii. The sequence goes on from PVLD010003142.1 coordinate 50,279, forward strand.
CTAAATCTTAGAAGCAACCTATATGTTCCCCAACAGACAAATGGGTAAATAAAATATGGTATTTACACACAATGGAATAAGACTCTACCTTAACGAACAATAAATTTAAGTAGGGAAATAGATGTAGCTTGAGACAATAATGTTTGAAGTAAAAGAAATCAGACACACAAACTTAAATATTGCATGTTTTCTCTTACATGAGAAACCCAAAGAGTAAGTAATTTAAAAAACAAAACGAAAGATAGTAGGAAATGGGGAGATAGATCTTTTGCAAATGGAAGGGAGACCAGGAGATGTAGGCAGGGGAACAGGAGGTTAGAAGAGTAAGATGTGTTGTGCACCTGTACCATGAATGTAAGCACTAGGCACTGCACACATGTACTAATAAACATTTTAAAAAGTACACTACTCAGTCAGTGAGGGGTCTTCAGGTATTTGAAAAAACACAAAACCAGGAGGAGCCTAAATCCGAGTAGAAAAGACATCCTTCCCACATTCATCTAAGAAAAGCACTTTGAATCGTGGTTTGGCCTTTGTGCATGTAGCCATCTAGCTATGCTGTCCACTACAGGAAGTGTAAAGGAAAGTTAACTGAAATTAAATAAAAATGTAAATTTAGTTCCATAGTCACATTAGCCACAATTTAAGTGAACAATAACCACATGTGATCAGAGGCCACTTCCTTGGAGAATGCAGATATACAACATTCACATTGCTGTGAGAAGCTCTATTAACCTATCACGGGTGCACACTGCTTGAAGCAATGCTCTCTGAATGCCAACTGCAATCACTTACTCAGGCTTTAAACGCATACAGGAAAGCTGATGATGTAAGGATCTTTTTAGTATGGTAACCTTGCTTGTTTTCCAGAACAATACCAATATTTCTTATATTTTTATTACTTTCAACAGCATGAGCCATTAAAAGTAAATGCTATAATTCCAATTTTTAGTAGGGCTTTTTATATAAATAAGTAGATAAAATCCTTTGTCATACTATGTGTTCCAAATGTTAATACAAGACAAAGGTATAGAAAAACAACCCATGGATTTAGTAAATACAGCCTAGCAACTGCACCAGGCAGATCTCTTCTTTCTCAAGCTTTCTGTCTTAGTAACCTTCCCCATCCACACTTACATTTTGCCACTCACCGAGTTCCAGGTTGATCTGCATGCCCTGAGATGCTCCCCTGCTGGCCTCTGGTGCTTTCTCTACCAGGAAGGAAGTAAACTCTCTGTACCACCACTCGAACCCCCACTTCTGAGTATGGGGCAGCTCCCTGGCTTTCCACCACATCCAGGAGAGAATCCTTCAGGGAAGTGCCAGTTGTGAGGTGCTGCTTTGCCTCTTCATACCCATGGGTCCAGCTTGTACTTGTGGAAGCCAGGCCACTATGTAAAACCTGGTCAAGACATGCAAAGGGAGCTGTTTCAGTTTGGCCGACAACATGCTACCCACCAAGTTATCCAAAGGATCTTCACTGAACTGAAAGCATGGTGAAGACAAAAGCAACGAATGTGTAGTGGGGGGTGTCTATTTCTCGGCAGGTATCCTGTTGAGCAGGGACCGGTAGGAGGCAGCGGTGTGGACAGCAGAGTGTTTCCTACTAATGCAATCCCAAGATGAACAGTTCTGCTATTAAATACTTTATGGAAATTAAACATTGTATTTTTTTCTTTCTGAAGTGACAAATGTAATAGGACAACATAAAATACAAAATGAGAAAGTGAGAGGGTATAATAAAAGTGAAGCGTTTTATGAAGTGCTTATATACACATCTATTAGGCTAAGTGTTTTGCATACTCATGTAGTCTCTAAACTACCTTATGTAATAATATAACATAAACTACTGTTAAGACAATAGATCTAAAGGCTTTCTGTCTTCCAGGCTCTTATCCTGGGATATAATATCATTATCCCCATTTAATAGGGAAAATTGAGATAAAGAGACTGTCCAAGGTTGCCCAGCATAAAATTGCTGAGACAAGATTTGAACCATGGCTTATGGTGCCAAAGACCATATTTTCAACCATTACGCTACAATAGAAACTTCACTGACAATGTTATGAGTCAAAAGTATACTTCATCAATTTCACATTGCATAGCTATTTAAAAATGCACTTTGAGCCATATTTTAAATGTTATACTTAAATCAATTAGAGGGTCCTCCTTTTCAATAATCCTCCCCAGAAACTTCTTCAAACAGTCACTGGACACTTTTGCTTGGTTATATAGCACAAAGCAGGGAGGTCAGGCGCAATGATACACCCCTGACGTCCCTGCTACTTGGAAGGCTGAGGCAGGAGGATTGCAAGTAGGCCATTAGCCTGGGCAATCTAGCAAGTCTGTCTGAAAAAAAAAGGGCTGGTAATATAGCTCAGCACTCTAGTACTGTTCAATCCCTAGTACTGAAAACAAAGCAAACCAAACAAACAGAAATAGGGTAAAAGTTTGTGACTTTATATAATTTTACCTTCCTCTATATTTCAGTCTGAACTTTTATTGTGTGATGATTCCTGTAACATACTAAGATGATTAAGGCCTGTGCAGTGGAAACAACACTGACCCTCAGAGTTGAGACTGCTTCTATGACACGCAGCATGCCCAATGCCAGTGAATTTTAGTGGTTCCCAAAATTCATCCTGGCAAATGGGCACGGCTCAAGGCCATAAAAATTCCAGAAATCAATCTCTAGTGTACAATCACCAGTTTGCACAATTCTTTATCGCTCAAGGGAGATATATAGTATGGAAAAGAAAAAGAAGGTTTTTTTTTTTTTAATAAAGATGTGTTTAAACATCTTAGTTGTAAGGTGTGAACAGAGAAAATACTTTCATATATTTTATTAACTTAGAATAAAGATTAAAAATACATAATTAGGAAGACAATGTTAAAAGGGCACAACTAAATGCAGATCTGAACTACAGTGTTTTCAGGGATAACAATAAGGTGCTCCAGCATATATTTTTGGAGGAGATCTAAAAGTGAACACCCTACAGCTAAGTCCTTTCAAATCCAGTCTCAACTGTTACTGCAAGCATAAAACCTCTGAGCCAATGACACTTTACCTGCATTTCAGGTGAATTATCTGTTATATCCTTAATTCTAAACATCTGAGCCAAAGTGATGCTTCTTCTCGGAAGGGGTATATCCCGACGGTACACTTCCTGAGTTGTTTCTGGGTCTCTTTTGGCAACAAATTTCTGACAAAAGTAAGTATTCAGAATAACAGGACAACTTCCATTTGGCATAGTAAGTTTTTGCCTGGGAAAGAGAACAAAATTGAATAGTTTATTTGTAAAGTTAAATTCTCCTTTATATTTTGCTAAATGAGGAGTATAAAGAGCAATCACATACTTGCTACCAACAGCTAAGACCACTGCCAGCTTCTGCAGTGACAGCCACCCCTAACAATGGACAGCTAAGGGTACGCTAGCACAGGAAGTAACAGTCATCCCTACTGACAGCGAGGACCAGGCCAGCCTGCAGAGTGACAGCTACCCCTAATTCTCAGGTATGGTTGTCAGTGGATCTGACTTTATTTTTCCAATGAAAGCCCTATGTCAGGAGTGGAAGAAGATTATTTAAATTTTACCCCTAATTCTCAGGTATGGTTGTTAGTGGATCTGACTTTATTTTTCCAATGAAAGCCCTATGTCAGGAGTGGAAGAAGATTATTTAAATTTTCAGATTTGAGCTTCCTCAGGCCGGATCTCAATGCCCCCCCAGGGAGAAATACAGAGAATGAGCAAAGACTATCAACAGGCACAAGAAAGTACCCAGTGGATTAATTGTTATTTCCAATAAAACCTAGAGATATTTAAACAGCTTTAATTTTCAAAGAATATGATATGAAATCACAAGGAAACTTCTACTTTTGCTATCAAACTGATTTGCCTCACACTGAAGTAGAAAATGCATGTGGGATATACTAAACAAATTCTCCTGGTTTCTCTCAGTCATCTGAGAGGTAGAACACATTAATGCACACCTCTAAAAACTGAAAATCTGAAAATAAGAGAAATTTAGGACTTAGATCTGGGAGGAAGTAGTCATATTTTTCTCTATTTGTCTCACTGAGTACAACTAAAGTGCCTGACATTATATATAAAGTATAAGATGATCATAAGAAGACACTGAAAGGTAGAGGGAAGGCAGACCAGGTAAGACCCAAAAACCTTAGGACCTGAGGGCTGACAGCACTATGCTCTTGGCATTTCTCTGTGTCTCTCCCTTATATCCCATAATTGGAGCTAAAACTATTGGCAACCTGGAAACAGCAATAGGTGTGCATTGAAAAAAGTGCCCCTATAGCACACTTTCTCTAATAATAAAACTAAGGAAGGGGTTAGCCTCGCAAGGCAGAAAATATTTGGGTAACTGCTCTACTTTAAGGAAACACCACAAAAAGCTGATGACAGGTTCCCACACTTTCTAGCAAGGCCAAGTGGAGAGCCTAGATTTCTATCCTCACTGGGGTCTAGTGAAGAGTCTCAATTGCCAGGTTGGGGTGGTGTGAGAACGCAGGGCAGCAGGGGAATCCCAGGGCACCCACAGTGAGTACCCCCTCACTGTGCAAAGGGAGACTAGCTGGGTACCTGGACTTCACCCCCACCTGACAGTAATAACCTCTGGTGGTGCCAAAGAAATCCTAGAAAGTTAGGACTGTCACCACTTCCCAGTGTTGTCAGGAGCAGCCACCTGAGTGGCAGCAACAAGGCACTCCTGGCTCTCCCAGCCAGGGTGTCATCGTGGAGACCTAGCAGGAATGCAGACCCCTGCTCAGCAGGAATGTCCTTCTCTCTGTTAAGTATCAAACACAGAACATGAACTTCTACCTCTACCTGGCAGGGACATCCTGATCCCATCTTCTCCTGCAAAGTAGTGTCAGATGATACTACCTAAAATAGGTTTAAATAAGATGCAGAATCTCATAACATAACACCCCAAATGTCCAGATTTTTATCTAAAATCATTTGTTCCTAAGAGTCAGGAAAAAAATCTCAACCTCAAGGAAAAAGGGCATTTAATAGATGACACTACTGCATGACACACATACACGCCAGAATTATCAAAGGTGCTAAAGCAGCTACTATAAAAATGTGTCAATGAGCAATTATGAGTGAACTTGAGACAAATGAGAAAAGACAGCTTCACCCAAGAAATGAAAACAAATAGTATTTCTTAAAAGTGAATGTTGCAGAACTAAAAAACAAAATGATAGAAATATATCAAAGGTAGGCTCAACATCAGTTTGGAGAAGTCACAGAAAAAAGTCAATGAACGTAGAGACAGAATGGCAGAAAATACCGAATATAAGGGCGAAAAATAGACTGGAAAAACAAAACAAACCAACAGGGTCTCAGGACCTGTGGGAAGGAAGAAATAAAAGGGAAAGACAAAGGTAAAATAGGTAAATACAACAGGCTTTCCTACTACACTTAAGTTTTCTAAATCATGGTTGGAAAAAAAAATAAGCTATTTAAGGTGGTTCTAAATCATTTTATGAATAGGGGCTAAATAAATATAAAGGGAGACAGGTTTCTATACTTCACACAAACAGGTAAAATGTTGACTCAGTAGACTGACAAGTTATGTCTATTTTATGTAATGCCCGGAGTCGTCATTAAAATAGACATAAGAGCAGATACACACAAAAATGTTATAAGTAAACCAAAACAAAATTCTAAAAAAAGTTCAAGTAGTACCTATAAAAAGTCAGAAAAAAATAAAATAGAAATGCAAAAAGAATAAACAGAAAACAAAAAGTAAAAAGGGAGACCTAGCAAGGCATGGTGGTGCATGCCCATAACAGTAGCACTTGGGAGACTGAAGCAGGAGGACTCCTATGAGTTCAAGACCACTCTCAGCTACATAGCTAGATCAAGGCCAGCCTGGATTACACAGTGAGACTGTGTCTCAAAAAAACAAAATCATACCAAAACAAAACCAGATCTAAGTCCTAACATATCAATAATTATATTAAATGTAAATGGTCTCAATAAACTAATTATAAGACAGAGATTGGCACAGTGATTAAAAACACGATCCATCTGTATGTTGTCTCTAAGAAATTCACTTTGAATATAGACAGGTAGGATGAAATAAAACGTTGGAAAAAGTTGTATCATGCAAATGTTAATCAAAAGAAAAAGGAACAATATTAACACTGTATTAACTAGGATTTGTAGCAAAGAAAATGACAGAGACTCAGAAGGACATTACATAATGATAAAAGGTCTATTCACGAAGAACATATAGCAATCCTAAATGTGCACTTACCAAACAACATAGATTAAAAAGAAAAGCAGGAAGGAAAAAAAATCATAAAATCGAAAGGAAAAAAAATCTCAGTAAGTCCACAATTAGAGTTTGAGATTTTTAACATTCCTCTGTCAACATTTGATAGAACAACCAGAGAGAATATTTGGAAGGACATGAAAGAGTACAACATGAAATCAATCAACAGAATCTAACCAAACATTCCATACAACAACAGCAGAATACATACTCTTTTTAGGAGCCATAAACACGTTAAGAGAGACCACATTTGTCAATAAATGTTGACAAATTGAAAAGAATTAAAATCATACAGAATATTTACTTTGATCACTAGAATCAAGCTAGAAATCACTAACAGGTAAAATGAAAATTTATGAACACTTGGAAATAAAACAACATATTTCTAAGCAATACATGGGTCAAAAAGGAAGTCTCAAGGAAAAATTTTTTAAAATAAAATGAAAATTTAACATACCAAAAATTTGTGAGAAACAGCTTAAGTAACACTGAGAGGGAATTTTACACTACTTAAAGCTTATATTAGAAGAAAAGCCTTAAATCAATAATCAAAATATCTGAAAACAAAAAACAAAGCAACAAAGAGTTGGTCCTTCAAAATGATTCATCAATTGACTGACAAAAAATGAGAAGCTATAAATTACCAATATCAAAAATGAAGATATCATTACCGACCCTGTAGACATCATAAGGCTACGAAGAACTCTACATACAACATTATTACAACTTAGATGAACTAATTTCTTAAAAAGAATAAACTACTATGGTTCACTGAACACAAAGCATTATTTGAATAATCGAATGCGATAGTTTGGATGCTGACTGTCTCTCAAAGGCCCACGTTAAGGGCCTCCCACCAAGGGTGGTATTGGTGGGAGGTGGTGGAACCTTTACAAGGAGAGGCCTACCTAGTTCATGGGAGTACTTAGCTCCTCTTGAAGAAGACCAGAACCTCAGTCCCCTACTTATTCTTAGCAAGTGATTTTGCTTCACCAGCTCTTCCAATCATGATGTATTGCCTTGTTATAAGCCCAAAATAAAAGGGCCAATCATACTGGAATATTCCAAAATAAGCTTTTCTCTTTATAAGTTTATTATTTCAAGCATTTTGTTAAAGAGATAAAAATGAGTAAGATACCTTAAAAACTATTGAGGAAAATAAATTTCTAATTTTAAAACTCCCAAAAGCAGTATGTATAGCTCCAGATACTTTCACTGGAGAAAAGTATTAGCACCAATTCTGCATATCCTCTTCTAGAATGTAGAAGAAAACACTTCCAAGTTCATTTTATGAACCCAGTATTACTTTGCTATTAGACCAGTGACAGTAAAAGCTGTAGACCAAAATACCTTAAGACTATGGACAAGCCAGGCATGGTGGTACACCCCTATCATCCCAGCGGTTGGGCAGGAGTATCATCTCAACTTTGAGGCCAGCCTGAGCTACATAGCCAGACCCTGTCTCAAAACAACAACAGAATATGAACACAAAACCTCTTAACATAATATTAGCAAATGGAATTCAACAATATAAAAAGACAAGACATATGACTAAGTGGGATTAACTCCAGGGAGGTAAGTCTTGTTTAACATTTTTTTTAAATCACCTTCTCTGAAAACATCATATCACAGCAATATATGTACACCATGTTTATAGCAGCATAATTTTCATGGATAAAAAAATTGTATTTTTATATAATGGAATATTACTCAGCCATAAAGAAAGATAAACTCGAGGCTTTTACAGGTAAGTGGTCACAACTACAGACCATACTCATAAGAGAAATAAATTAGACCTCCATGCATAAGCAATGTGTTATCTCACTAATGTAAGAACTTGAAAGAGTGAAGAAAAATTAGGAGGTATGATAGACATCGTGAAATGAAAGGAAACTGCTCAAAAGGAAAGAGCTACTGGGATGAGGGAAAAGAGAAAAGAAAGAAGGGGAAATTATGTATATATACATATACAGAATAACTAACATAGTTGTACTACTGACTTCTATCACTTTACTGAAAGGATCACTTAGTGATTAATTATTTGATCAATCTTGCATGTCTATGTTTGTTTTCCTGAGAAACCACTTTGAAAATATCAATGTGTAATACAATAACCACTGTTAATTTCCTACCACTGTCTATAATTCAGTATTGTTTGTATTGTTCTTATGCTATTCTGTAAATGGATGCCTGTTTGTTAATGTGTTTTCCTTCTTTTACCTTTGAAATAAATTTTTAAAAATCTCCTTCACCAAGTTAAAGCTAAAAAGTAAAAACCATATATCAATGGACAGAGAAAAACCATTTGATAAAATTCAATATCCATTATAATGAAAAAGGTAGAAAATGAGAAATATAAAACTTTCTCAACCAGATAAAGAATACCTATAAAAATTCTGTAACTAACATAATCAACGGTGAAAGAATGAACACTTCCCACTTAAAGTGGAAGCAAGGCAAGGGTTTCCTCTTCCTTCATTTTTACTCAACATAATACCAGAAGCTCCAGACAGTGAAGTAGGGTGAGAAAAGGAAAGAAAAGGAATACAGATCAGAAAAGAGGAAATAAAACATTTCATAATTGCCTATTTAAAAAATCTCAAGGAATCTGCAAATAATTCCTAGAACTAGTAAGAGAGTTTTGCAACTTTTCAGAAACTCAAACAAGCATATTTCTATATTCTATCAATGAACACATGGATGCCAAAATTATAAATACAATACCATTTTAAATAAGAAAAACAACAAAAATACTTAAGTATAAATGAACAAGATGCTGAAGCTACAAAACAGTGATGAAAATAAAACAAACAAACAAAAAACCAGTGATGAAATAAGTCAAAGAAGATCTTAACGAACAGACGTATCATACTATGGGTTGACTCATTACCATAAAGATGCCCATTCTCTTTAAATGGACATATAGATTTAAAGTAATCCCTATCAAAATCACAGTAAGACTTTTTTTGAGATATAAACTTATTCAAAAATGTATACGAAATGACAAAGAAAAATTAAAACATTTTGAAAAAGAACAAAGTGAAGAGAAATACTTTATCCAATTTCAATACTTATTGCGTAGCTATAAAAACCAATATTGTGTTGTAATAGTGGAAGGACAGATGCACAGATCAATGTAGAAGAACCCAAAACTAGACTGAACAAATATACCCCAATAAGGAGCCATGGCAATTCAATAAAGGGTGCCTTTGGGTACGCATAGGGAGCAAAATGTGAGCTTCAACCCACATCTCCATGTTATATAAAATTTAACTAAGAATGGATCATGAACCTAAGTGCAAAATATAAAACTATCATAAAGCTGTTAGGGTTCCCCACTGTACCCCACAGGAAAAAGTCTTTAAGATTTATAGCTAGGCAAAGAATATTTAGACTTCAGGTAAAAAAATTTGATCCATAAAAGAAACACATGATAAACTGTAATTCATCAAAACTAAAAGCTTTTGCCCCTGAGAGTCTGTTAAGAGAGTGAAAAGACAAGTTAGAGACAGAAAATATTTTTGAGCCATATACTCAAGAGCAAGACTAGTATCTAGAACATATAAAGAACCTGAAAATTGCATAATAAAAAATCCAATTAGGACACAGCTAACAAGCATAGAGGGACATTTCACTGAAGAGATATGCAAATGGCAAATAAATACATTAAAGATATTCAACAGGGGAACAACTATTAGGCAAGAGGAAGGGAGTAAGTGTCCCTGATCCTCGCATTGCCCCATGAATCGATCCCAGAGTCACACACTCTAGATCCAGCCACCTCTAAAAAAGCCCCACCTATGACTGCATGAGGTTTTGGGGGTACATATAGACACAAGTCATAAAGAGCAATTTAAAGTATCCTAAACATGCAACTACCATACAACATAGCATTTGTACTACTAGGCATTTATCTCAGAGAAATGAAAACTTACCAAAAGCAAGCAAGCAAACAAACTAACAAACCAACAAATTTGAATGTTAATAGTAGCTCTATTCATAATGGCCTCAAATGGAAACAACTTAAATATCCACCAGTGGATGAATGGTTAAATAAACTGTTACATCCATACCAGGTAATACTATTCAACAATAACACGGAATAAACTGTTGATACATATAATGACGTGGATGGATTTCTAGGGAATCATGCTGAGTAAAAAAGAAGCTAATTCTGGGGCCAGGGATAGAGCTCAAAGTAGAACGTATGTTAGCAGGTACAAGACCCTGAGTTCAATCTCCAGTACACATTAAGCACACAAATCAAAAAAGAAGCCAAGGGCTGGGGATATAGCTCAGTGGAATAAACGCTTGCCTAGCAAGCGCAGGGTCCTGAGTTCGATCCCCAGTACCGCAAAAAAAAAAAAAGAGAGGGAAAAAAGAAGCCAATCCCTAAGAGAAACAGAAAACATATCGCAGTTTATAGGATTATAGACCGTGCAGTGGGGATGTGTTGGTGAGAAAGGAGAGGTATGGTTGGTTATAAAAAGGCAAAAGATGAAGATCACTATGTTATACAGCATCCAGTGCCAATTCCCTACTATCTTATCTACAACTTGGTATTTTCTGTATTGTTTCTGTGTTATTCTGGGTTCTTTTGTCTTAAAAATAAAATTTAAAAAAGGCAAAAGAAATGATCATTGTGGAGATGGAATTGTTTTGCATCTGGACAGTATTGTGTTCATATTATGATTGTAACATTATTGTACAACATTACAAATGCTGCCGCTAGGGGAAAGTAGGCAAAAATGGTACGTATTATCAGTATTATGTCATACAACTACATGTAAATTACAACTATATCAAAAGAAAAACTTTAATTAAAAATATAATGGAAATTCTATAATATCACTCTAAAACAGCACCCCCCTCGAGTCACTCCCCTGGTAAATTTAAACTTGTGAGGTTTTTAGCCTCTACAATTTTCTTACACTTATATTAAGGAAAAAAACACTAATTAACAATAATCAATACCTAATTTCTGTCCAAAAGTCAATTCTAGTTAAGTAAGCTTAATTTTGAGCTCTATGCAAAACTTTCTGGTATTCAAGTCTTCCTGCTCAAAGATAAATTATTTACAACTTCATATAATATGTTCTGAGCTTAGCTCTATGTAAATGTAGAACATTTAACTATATGTACAGGTAAACTGTGATTCTCTTTTAAGAACAACATCCAATGTTCTCCACTAGATTGCAGTTTATCTTAAACTAAATTTCTTAACATCTAGATATTTCCATAACTTAGTCAATGCCAATTTGTTTAGTGCAGATTTACTCTAAAGAAATGCTAAAAACACATTTTTAGTAAGAAATGCACCTAAACTGAAGTCTTAAGACAGTTTTGGAAATACATTTTTTTGTTTTCAAATTGTGTATTGTTTTTAATGTTTTTATTTTTTATTGTTTAAAATAATTTTTTTTTAAAATCAAATGAACATTTCTAATAGATGACCAACGTATGAAACTGATTTCTTTCTTCCTTAGATGACACAGGGCTTTTTTTTTTTTTTTTTTTTTTTTTTTTTTTTTTTTTTGCAGTACAGGAAATCACACTCAGGACCTTGCACTTGCAGACAGGCGCTTATTCCACTGAGCTATATCCCCAGTCTGACATTTCTTAATAATAACAGTTTATCATCCACCTGGGAAGAAAACCACAGGGACTCATTCCACACCAGCACCGCCTGAGCCGCGGGTACAAGACAAACACCGTCTGTGGAATTCTCCTTCCCATTACTAACATGTCCTCAACAGTCTGGAGCAGTTCCAGGTTTAGACTGTCTCAAACACTGTCTTAGGTGTATGGGACGACTGCAGCTGAGGCTCTGAAACCGTGTCTGAGTCTGAGTAGAGAGAGAAGAATTCTTTCACTCACCACGACCGTGGGAATAAGAAACTTAAGGCGTGTGCTTTCTTTTCTTTGTTCTTAGCTTCTTACCCAACAAGCCCTAGCTTCTATGTTCCAATGGGCTTCTTCCACCTGACCTTGTCAGGGTGAGCCATAGACCTAGGAAACTAAGGAAAACTCTGAGGTAGAAGACATCATGGTCTGAAGTAGACCTTTATGAGCATGTGTACCATTTTTACATTTCCAGGCTACAATTTCTCTAATTATCTCTTTATCCAAATAACAATAATAACATTGAGTAGCAGACCATAGTTTACATGAAAGTAAACAGGCTAATAACTAAAATGAATTCACAGAGCATCATATAAAAAAGATAAACTTTCTCTACAGACCAGAATTATAATACTCTAGACAACCTTAAGTGTCAGATCTGAGCATTTCTTTACTTAAAAATCATCTGTATTGCTGCATGTTCACGGCAGGTAAGAACTGCACTGGCTGTGGGAAGCTGGTGCACGCACGCAACACACCCTAGTTCTTCTTCATCCCTCCCCCTCCCGCCCATTTCTCTCCATCTCTTGACCTCCTTATCAGTCATAAAAGATCTAGCTCCTGTTTCCTACTATTTATCTTTTATTTTGTTCTTTACATTGTTTATACTTTGGGTTTCTTATATGAAAGAAACCATGAGACAGTTAAGCTTCTGTGTCTGATTTATTTTACTTAACATTACTACCCCAAGGTACATCCATTTTTCTACCACAGATTCAAATTTGTGGTTCTTTATGGCAGAGAAATACACTATTGTGAATAAAGACTACATTTCCTTTATTCACTCATCTGCTGACAGACATGTAGGCCACTTCTAACTTGCAGCTATTATGAGCTCTGCTCCTATATACATAGGTAGAGAAGTGCAAATTAAAACAGCACTGACATTCTGTCTTATTCCAGAAAGAATAACTATCATCAAGAAATTAAATAATAATAAATGCTGGCAAAGCCATGGTGGGGGTGAGCGAGGGAATTTCTACATTGTTGGTGAAAATGTAAACTAGTACAACCACTATGGAACACAGTAGGGAGATTTCTCAAAAAACTAAACCTAGAGATTCTATTTGAGCCAGTTATTCCCCTTTTAAGTATCTTCCCCAAACAGTTGAAGATGTATTATAGTGATCATGTCCTTTCTGAGGCATATAATCATCAAAAAATGATAATTTGGAGGGAAAAACTACCATATTTCTAATAGTAGTTAAACATTCTATTTTCAAGCCTTAAATCTTATTCTCTTAGTTGTAAAATTTTGCTAGAATTTAACAGAAATACAAAGTAGAGTAAAGCAGCAGGAAAAGTACAGTCTAAAGTCAGATCAACTTGGGTTTAAATTCCAGCTTTGCCATTTATTGTCTATTTCTTTTTTTGTTATTTTTTGTTTTTGAGACAGGGCCTCACTATGCAGTTCGCGCTGGCCTTGAGCTCACTTTGTAGCCCTGGCTGGTCTCAAACTCATAATGATCCTCCTGCCTCAGCGTCCCAAGTGCTGGATTACAGGGGTGTACCACCATGCCCAGCTGTCTATTTCATATTGACAAATTCATTTCAATTTTCTGACCCTCAACTTTTTCATATCTAAAGTGAGGATAATACCTACTTAATGGCATCACTGTGCAATTATATGAATATACTTGTATTCATATATAAAGTCAAGAATGGAGACATGTACATACTAGGTTGGACACACACAGTACTAGCTTTTTGACTGGATATGGAACCCAGGGACTTCATACTGAACTACATCCCCAGCCCACTTTTTCTTATTTTGAGAAAGGGTCTTGCTAAGTTGGACAGCACCATTAACCCAAACTTGGGGTCCTCCTACCTCAACTTCGCAAGTGCTAGGAGTATAAGTCTGTGCTAACCAGGTGCTGCTGCTACAGCAAGTACTTATAGCAGGAACTAGTATTATTAGGTACTATTTTAAAAAATATCTAGCTTGACAACTTCGTCAATACATGATACCTTTGAAAAATTAAATTTTCTCTGGGTTCACAGCAGTGTATGCATTCCTATACATAACTGGGTAAACAAAGACCTTAAATATTCAACAAGGCCACTGTTAGGAATCTATACCAATGAAATAATCAGCGACGGGAGAACATGTATAAAAATGTCCATCAAAGCATTATAATATATATATTATATATATAACAAAATTGTTGCCCTAATTTATTTCTCTGTGAAATATAACAAAAAATTTACATTTCTAGAAAAAAGGAGAAAATCATGAAAAGGTTATATAAATGAAGTTAAAAATTCTAATTCGAAAATATTTTGAAGGCATTATAAGAAATGTTGTTATAATGAATAAGAAATAAGACTCAACCTGTATGAGCTTTGTGGTTCCAAGGTGATAGGGCTACATATTACTAATGTAATACTCTTATAAAGAAAAAGTGCTGGAATGGTTTACACCAAAATATTAAGCAATTTATCCTTCAATAAAAGGATTATACACATGTAACTATGTTATGCTTCTCTAATATAGATATTCAAATTTTCAAATCAATGTCTTCTTTAATGAGAGAATACCTAAATAAATCACTTCCTATGTATAATTGAACAAAGTAGCTAAGATTCAATATTTTTCACATCTTTTTCCTTAGCATCACAAAAATATATATGTTTACTTCTAATATGGATTTATGCTATAATAGTATGATCTGTCTATAAAGTCTGGTTTATGAATCTAGCACTTAAAAAGAGTAATTTTCAGATACTTTGCTTCATTAAAACATGTTCCTACCAAGTCAATGATTGCACACTGATATAGCTAGGTTTCCTATAAGTATGGTTTCTTTGTTTCTTTCTTTTTTGAAGAATGAGTCTTCTATTTAGTTTGGGCTATCTTTGAATAGCCTTGAAGCTAATGTAGCTCAGACTGGCCTTGAACTCACGGCACTTCCCCTGCCTCATTCTCAAGCTCTGGGATTATAAGTGTGCACCATCATGACCAGCTCAATTCTGAGTAAAGAATTATACTTGTTCTATTCAATTATGTTTCTTGACAATTATAAGCAGCAATCGTTATGAGATACAAATGTATATATTAAGTGAAGTGCATACAATAGTCCTGAAAGAAAACAGGTATCAGTTATAACTGGTTTCAGTTTCAAAGGCTCATTCCAACCCTGAGTTACGCAGCACTCTGTGAATATAAATCGAAGTGCATTCCCATGCCTGCCAGGACTGTTCCTCCCCAGGCCCACCTATCAGGCTAACAATATTCCTTAGTTACTGTGGGCTGATAAGGTCCATGATCTCCCAAATGAGTGTATGGCAAAGGCTAAATAAAAAGAGGCACATGGAATGATTTCAGCTCTCCAGGAGGATCAGAACCCTCTCACAGAATCTGAGGTTCTCTCAGGGCTAAGATCAAGACCTCTGGGTGGCCTGTATTTATCTGGCTATCAGAAGAAGGGAGGGGAGAACTTAAGAAGGGAAGAATCACTCAAGGACCTCTTCAAGTAAGAGGTTAATCCCCCCAGGAGTGAGATGCCAGAGGCTATAGTCTTTATCTAGTAGAGACGGGATCCAGGTGTCCTTGGCTGTGATCTTGTCTTATCCTTTGAGGCTTTCCGCCTTCATTCACCACTATAGGCTTTAATAGGGATGAGTGACTCACAGAGGCTCACTTACTACGAGTCCATCGCCCACTTCCAGACAGCGGCCTAGGCATTGGATAGATTCACAAGTGAAATGAAAAGCCAACTGGTTAATTTAAGTCCTGCTCCGGGCTGCTTCATAGTGGTCTCCATTACCCACCCTAAATGTTAACCTTAAAGTCTTAGTCCAGTGTGACTCTACAATAGACATTTTCTAATTTTAGTACAAAGTAGAATCACAAGCTTGTTAAACACTGATTGCTACAACTTCACCTCCAGAATTTCTGAATCAGTAGGCCTTGGGTGGGGCCCTCTAATTTGTCTTTGTAAAAAAATGTGTTTAGGGGAGGGGGCATGTAGGCCTGGAAATTGAACCAGAAGCTAGCAAATGCTAGGCAAGAGCTCTCTATTACTGAGCCACAACCCTACCCCTAATTTGCATTTCATCAAGTTCCAAGGTAATGCTAATGCTATTGTTCCCACAATCATATTCTGAGCATTGCTACTCTAAAACACACACACACACACACACACCACCACAACACCACCACCATTAACCCAGGGTTAGGAGTATAGCTCATTGTTTGATGTTTGAGCTCTTGGGTAACATGCTTTAGGCTCTGGGTTTGATCCCTAGTAGCGTAAAACAAAACAAAACAAAACAAAACAAAACAAAACAAAACAAAAGAGTGTGTTTCACTTACCTTTCTCAGCAGACCAAACACCTGTTTAACTAACAGGGTTTACTGAGCATGACAAGAAGCCTCTCTACAGAGCCTGCCTGGCTTCACTACCTATGGTAGTAATGCACCCTGCTTGGTGGCCCATTGCATCTGACTGGCTTCTGCGG
This sequence comes from Dinomys branickii, assembly GCA_004027595.1. Lineage (NCBI taxonomy): Eukaryota > Metazoa > Chordata > Mammalia > Rodentia > Dinomyidae > Dinomys > Dinomys branickii. The sequence continues at coordinate 66,944 of PVLD010003142.1, forward strand.
TAAGCACAGGCATATGGTTTTGGTGCATTCACTTGCTGACAGAAATGGCTTAACTTTCTAGCTTCCTAGTTAACAGTGAAGCCATTTAGAAGCCATTCTTCATAACAGAAGAAAAGGTAAATGTTACATGTCTCTCGGTCCACCATCTCTACTGTTGGAGAAAAAATTACAATCTGAAGAACATTTTTCTTCACTTTTCCTTTCTTGAGACAGGTTCTTGCTGTGTAGTCCGGACTGGCCTTGAACTTACGGTGACCCTCTTGCCTCAGCCTCCCAAGCACTGGAATTACAGATGTGCACCACCATACCTGGCCCATTTTTCTTCATTTGGTTAACAAAACCTCCTAAGTATTTCACCTCTAATGTCAACATTAAATAACATACTTTTTTTTTTTAAATCAGTTTTTTCTAGGTACAAACTGTATATTCAGAGTAGTAGTGTGGTATGGCTAGAACACAGAATGTGGAGTCTGACCACGTGGATTCAAGTCTAGTTTTGTCACTTGCAAGTCAAATGGTCTTGACTGCATCATAAAACTAACAATTCATCTTACTTTGTATATGGGTATATATATATATATATAAAACACATATATATGTTGGACTATTTTAAGGCAATAATGTAGAATTATTAGATATATTAGACTGCTTTATATGCATGATATCTATTATTCTTTGAAGATATTAGGTTCATAAGAATGATTCTTGACAAATTTCAAAACAGTATCATTTTCTGGGTGTACAGGCCTAAAATCCCAGCACTAAGAGGATGAGGAAGGAGGATCACCTCAAATTCTGAAGCCAGCCTTGGTTAGACAGTGAGTTCAAGGGCAGTCTGAAATACACAGTGGGGCCCTGTCTCAAAAAAATAATAATATGGCTCCTATAGTAAATCATTCACCATTATAATCTACCACTGAAAGTTATGTAAACAAAAAGAAGTTTTAAAACTATGAAAATTGAGAAATTTTTGAGGTACTATTTTTAATCAGAAATATATGAATTTCCAAAATTTATAGGTAACAAAACCTATTTTAGTTCTATGATGCTAATGAGCACAAACCTCAACTGTGGGAATTATCTTTAAAGAAAATGGAAACTAAGGAAGAAAAAGATGAGTGGTAATTCCCAACATGGGCAGGGGAAAGAGTAAGTGGCTCAATTTTTACATAGGCCAGTTCTTATTAGAGCTTTTGAAGGATAAACTGGCTCAGATTAGGCTGAACAATGAGACCATCAGAAAATAGCTCCCAGGCCTTCTGTTTTGTTTTCTAGTCCTTTTTATAGTTGAGAAGAAAATGTTAAGAGACTTAATCTTAAAAAATCAGTTTATTCTGATGAATATTAATCTTAAAAGAATCAGCTAATTAAGTCAACACAGGTTGTTGTTTTTTTTAATCAACACAGGTAATAGCATACTTTAAAATGTTTAAAAACTGAACTCAAGCAATGGTCACCTTAATACCCATTACTTCAATAAATGTCAACACTGTTCATTTGTAGAACACGTTTTAATGATGGAATGTTTGATAACATTAAGGTGTAGGAAGTAATAAAAGATGGCACAACATATGAAGAACAGACTACAGTACTTGAGTAGTACATGATAGAAAGGGATAAAATAAATCAAATGGAGGGGCTGGGGATATAGCTCAGTGGAATAAGCACCTGCCTAGCAAGCGCAGGGTCCTGAGTTCGATCCCCAGTACCGCAAAAAAAAAAAAAATGGACTGAACAATTTTTTCTCCTAAATTCCACAAAATATCCTAAATTGAACTTTCTGTTGAAAATTCATGAAGGAACTCAGAACAAAAGGATTCACTCTGTTCATACTGAATGGCAGTAAAAGAAGTCTAGGAGAACACTGACCGCAATAGTATCAGCTGAAGCTGACTATTAACATAAAAGAATCAGTAGAACAAGACCAAGAAATAGCTGTCCTCAGAAAGCACAAAGCAAGTATTAAGCTTAGTTTAGTTTAAACAGAAAAAAACCTCAGTTAAACTAGATCAATGTGTACGACTGGTTTCAGGACAATGCTTTAAATTTTAAAAGAAATAACATTCTTGGATTAAAACTATACTGAGGAAGCATAATTTCTCTTCAATAGATCGCTTTCACAGACAAATAAATTAGGGCAACAAGAAGGGCAAAAACCTCATAGTGTTACATAGAACAAGAGTGTACAAAACCACAGCGGGGTGTGTCACATGCTAAAACTAAAATAATACCCCAGGAAGAACTTCCACTGACTGTTAGAAACACTACAGTAAGTAGCGTCAGAAACACACATAAAACTTTTTGCCATACATAAAATTTTGTGCCCTGACCAAAAAAACTTTCTCTGAGCCTCTAAGTCGCCGACAGCTGTAGTCCTAGTGAGGATCAGTCGAGGCGAACAGACCAGGCTTTGCCCCCCTCTTGATTTGCTCCTGTCCCCTTAGTCCACGCTAGTGAAGTTAAAGGGCAGATCTGGATCCTCTGAAAACAGCTCTGGTCTCAGGTGTCCACACATGTGCAGGAAGGGCAAGACAGCAGCACGCAGGGCTGAGGGCCACTGGGCAGCCAGCACTCTCAGGATAGAACCCCACCGCACACTCTGATGTTCTGAGCTCTTCACAGAGGGTCCTGAGCGTGCCCCCCGAAGGTGAAGTATGTGGCCAGAGATAAGTCAGTGTCCCACTATACTTAACGCTTCATCTGTGAAGTTCAGTAAAATCAACTTAAAGCACAGACTTTTTAACCACAAAGAGTTGCCTACTGCACTTACATGTCCAAGTCTTCCTAGAGGCCACTAAGCCCAGAGCCGAGCTAAGCTCTCCAGGGACAATCAAGAAGTATACCAGCGGGATGTTGTTCTGAATAGCTCTCTGTGTGAAAGCTTTGCTTTATATTCTAGACAAATTATTTTATATGAAACCTCAAGTCATTTTGTACTTTATGTTTCTTTCTTAAACTTACTGTCTGAAAAATAATTTAAGTGATTTATTTTTAACAAATTAAAATTTCTTGCTTATTAAAACAAGGACAAATACATAAAACTTTGCTCCTCAAGGAGGGAGTCAAACTCTTCTCTTCTGGACTGTATTTAGTGAGCTTCCTTGGGGACAAATGGATCAATGTATGGCAGCGCTCAAGAGACACAGACCCATCTGAAGCCTTTTTTTCTTTTTCTTTCTGATTTTAAAATATTTCTCATCTGCAGAGCACATCTCCAAAGGTAACAGTAAGGAATCAGTTGTATAAATATTTATACCTGCTTTTACAAGTTTATTACTGCTAACATCTAGCAACTAAATTCGTGGCTCCTTAAATTTATAATTAGAGATACATATATGATTGTATACCATCATTCTGCTGGGCTATAAATCCAATGGTAAGGATTACCTAAGTCATATTTATAAAAATAAACAATTTGGTTATTTATAATAGAGTATAAATAGTCTATAGTACCTTCTCAGGAAAACAAAGTATAATCCAAATATTTTATTCTTTCAAATGTTACACTGTTTCAATCAAAGTTTTCTCTAATACATTTACTAAGTACTCATTATATACAAGCGATTACTCAGTACGACAACGGGTATATACAGGCTGTGCAGTCACCTGAAACCCTTGGAACCAGAAGTGTATTCCTTGGGGTCAGTGGGGTTTTTTTTAGTATCTGCATATATATAATATCTTGAAAATGGGAACTCTAAAATCAAATTCATTTTTATTTCTTATATACACAGCCTGAAAGTAATTTTACATAATATTTTAAGTAATTTTTCACATGAAACCAAGTGTTTGAATTATAGCTGATGGGACATGGAGACTATTCCTTTAGGGATACTGAATAAACTGGGTGTTGTGGAATTTGGAATTTTCCACCTTTGGCGTCATACTGGCACTCAAAAAGTTTCAAATTTTGGAGCATTTTGGATTTTGAATGCTCAGATTGCTGATTATAAATAACAAGGTTAAAGTTAAAGGATCATAGCTGCTACAGAGCGAAAGGTGAATCTGGCCAAAATTTACCAGACTTCTTCCCTGAATGCTGCAAGTGTTTTACAACCCAGAGTTCAAAGGCGGAGCCTGCTTCTCACAGTTCTTGGCAGTTCAGTTGCTTTGGTGGAGGCACAAATTCCCGGAGCCGCCTCCTCTGCTGTCTTCCCTGACACCAACCACCAACAGCTGGTACTTATTGTGCGCAAAGCGTTCCCAGTGAGCCTATGAGGAGTACAGTGTTACGGTTCCAACTTTACAGAGGAGCAAATTAAGGCAGCATCTCTAACCACAGAGACTGGGAGTGACTGACCCAGGACCCACACCAGGCAGGTGAGCATCAGCCCCAGGCTCCTGAACTGCTAAACTCTCCATACAGATACTTCAGTAGAGGTAGAAAATATCTTTCAAAAATCAAGTCCGCATTTCTTATTTTCAAAATAAGAAAACAAAAGCTCAAGTGAGTAAACTGTCCAAAGGTCACACAGAGACGACTAATAAGGGGGAAGAGGGCTGAGAACGCAGCTCAGTGCTCAGCACTGACCAGCACGTTTGAGGACCTGGGTTTGGTCCTCAGCACTATGAACAAAAATACATCTACTTACGGTAAAGAATGGTGACACTTTTGCCTGGTACTTTCCAGGCCTCCTCTGCTGTATCTTTGGGCACCTGAGCTTTCAGAGTCTGAATAAAGACTTTTTTCTAGTGAACGGGATCTTTGTATGCTGTGACAGAGTCCAGAAACTTTACTCTTCAGAAATATTATCTGTCCTCCCAAGCAAGCTTATATATTCTCTATGTTCTTTAGAAAGCTTACACTCAGAAAGCTTACACTGTCTGAATTAAGTTCAGATGGAAAAAATAGGGCTACATATATCACCATTGTTTCCAGCACTCCCTATCTTATACCATAATTATTTATGTGCTTGTGTACTTAAAATCTTCTAAAGAAAGAAATCGTGTTTCCTACTTATTTCTCTGCTTTTTAATACTTAACTAGATAGCCTATACATAAGAGGGGCAGAGCAAACATTTGCTGAATGGTAAATGAAATCTTGTTGGCAACAACCATAGGTTAATTCTACTTATAATGTCACATTCATAGAGTCACACAGACATTAGAGCAATCCTTGATGGCTCAGAAAAAGTCTTTAATGTGCTATTCAAGGCTAACCAATTCCCACAAGTGGATCATATGGTCTTTAGGACTGAACCTTAATGTATTTCTTTTTTTGTTTTTTTTTAAGATAGGGTCTCATTACATAGTCCAGGCTGGCCTTGAATTCACTATGTAACCCAGGCTGGCCTCAAACTCACAGCAACCCTCTGGCCTCAGATCTCTAAATGCTGGGATTACAGGCATGTGCTACCATGCCTGGTGAAATTTAATGTATTTCTCAGTATGCAATCTCACATTCTACATATAGCAGGTAAGTGCTTTAATGGCTACTGAGTGACAAAGCTTAAATTAAATGTGACTTGCGGTGGATCTGGAAAGGGAATGATTTAACAATATGTAACAGTGTTTCCAGAGAGACAAGGAATGTTATGAAATCTTTCTTTGCCAGGGGAGCTTCAAAGACTATAGACTCTACTGCCTTAGGTGATTAAGTATCACTCTTTCCTTCAGGCAAGATCCTGGACCTCAGAACGGCCGTCTAGGCCTTTGATTCCTATGACTGTCTACTTAAAAATACATATTTACTGAATGTAAGAGAGTAAATATGCACCTGTGACTGAATATGGAAATTCAGAGAAAAAAACACTTAAGGTTAGGAGGAAGAAGTTTTAAGTCCAGAAAGAAAAAAATTCTTAGTGCAAATGCTAGATTCTTACCTGTAATGATATCTAGTATACTGTGCAAATATTATTTTTGGCCAAAGAAAAAAAATAATTTGTCTTTGATCTTATATTCTTTCTCTCTCCTTTCAAACTTTTAATACTAGGCTGGGCATGGTGGCACACACCTGTAAGCCCAGCACTCAGGAGGCAGAAGCAGGAGGATTGCTCCAAGTTTGAGGCCAGCTTGGGCTATATAGTGAATTTAAGGCCAGCCTAGCCTACATAGCTAGATCCTGTCTCAAAAACCCAAAACAACCAAACAAACAAAAAACCAAAACCAAAACCACAAAACAACAACAAACTTTTAATACAGAAATCCTGTTAAAACAATATGGAATTGTTTTATAATTATGAGAAACCAACATGAAATATTCTGTGTTAAAATAGTATATAAAGACCAACTCTCCTAGCCAGCAGAAAATAAACTGCAAACAGCCACCAAAGAAAGATATAGCTAATTTGACTGCAACATTAATAAAGTAAGGCTACAAATGAGTAAAGGTTAGGACAAAATATTTTTAAAAACCCTAAATAGGTATGGAATCTGAGTATTCCTTATCTGATATGCTTGGAGCAGGAATAGTTCTGAGTTTGGATTTTTTTGAGACTTGGAATATTTGCATATCAATGAAATATTGTGGAGATGGAACCCAAATCCAAATAAGAAACTTACTTACATTCCATTTTATATACACTTTATACACATAGGTTGATGTAATTTTTCTTGTGACACACTGTATAAGGTTAAATGTGGAATTTTCCACAGTGTTATGTTGATGCTCCAAAAGTTTCTTCTTTTTTTTTTTGGTATGGGGACTTGAACTCATGACCTCACGCTTGCCGGGCAGACACTGTGCCACTGAACTACGCCCCCGGCCCTAGTTTCATATTTGGATACATTTTAAAATTCAGATTCTCAGATTAGTGATGCTCAACTTGTATTATAATGGTAGAGTTAAGTATGTTTTTTCATTTTTAAAAGTTACAATTTTTCCAGTACTATACTTGTGATGTACAAAATTTAACAGAAATAAAGTTTTTAATAGTAATATTTAAACTTATTAAAAATGTTTCTAAAGGCTTAGAATAATTTTTAAAAGCAAAAATAAATAGTATTCCTTACTATACTTTAAGAACTTAGTGTAGACTGAGCATGATGCCTCATCCCAGTACTTGAGAGGCTGAGGCAGGAGGATCACTGTGAGTTCAAGGCCAGCCTGGGCTACAAAGTGAGTTCAAAGTCTGCCTGCACTACACAGTGAGGAACTACATAGTGAGACCCTGTCTCAATAAACAACAACAAAAAAGGACTTAGTATAAACATTATTCTCTATCCTAAATGTTGCTTCTTTTTTTCACTGCCTGAGGTGTGGAAGTTCCTCAAAAAACAATTAGCTTGGGCCATTCTATTCCCTTTACAAAAGGCAACAACCCTGAAGTAAAAGTCATCTGTACCCAGTTTTGTTTAACAGTCCTACCAGTTAGAAGAAATTGCAAATAATCAAAATAATAATAGGTGAGCAGCTCAGGTTAAGTGAAGAAATACATGATTTCAGTAAGTTTACCTGAAAAATGATGAAATAATATACTTATTACAGGTTTTTGTTTTTAAAGCTAATCATTAATTTTAATGAAAAGCTCGTGTACACAATGAATAATGAATTATTCCTAATTGTACCACAACAGCAAGCTGGCTATGGATGGCACAGCATTTTTGGTCCTCTGACACCTCATAGTAAAATACTGGCAAAAGCAGTCACCTCAGGCAACAATGGCATCTGCTGGTTTTCTCTCTGCTGCTCTCAGGCTTTCCACTGCAGTAGGGTGCTCTGTATGTTCGGCCCTAGGCAGTTAACTTGGTCTCAATCAGAGGTGAAGGTGGACAGAGAAGAAAGGAGAGAAATCCCTCTCCAAGACCACATGAGTCTGTTGGGCGCTGCCACAGTACCACGACATGTCGGGTTTTACCTCTTATGGAAACTTAAGGACTGTACTTTGGTAGTCTCAGATTTAAAACAGACTTGACAACCTGTCCCACCCTCCATCTCCTACACAGGCAACATTAATGTCACAAGGTTATTCAAAATAAGAATATCATGACATCAATAAGATGGTCACAAATACCACTCAGGAGAACGGAGAAATCTATACATTATATAATGGCAGATGAAGAGAAGAAATTTAGGCCTTGGGCTGTAAGTATAACCAGGTAAATCATAGAGGGATGGGATGATTCCAAGTTACATATAAAAGGAGGACAGAAAGAGGAAAGAAACAAATCCTTTTCTAGTTATAGAATAATACAGGATCATTATATGAAACCTGGAAAAATCAGAAAAACAGAATGAAGAAAATAAGCATTAGACAGCAAAGAACACTGGTATAAGCCCTTTTCTTTTAATATATTTGTAATCAAGCTTCACAAACAAAATTCAGTACTCCACTCTTCCAACGTTACCACATAAGCTTTTCTTTATAGCCATCTAATTAGTACTACATATAATTTGTCAACTACTGTTTATAAGCCCTGTGCTGACCACAGAACCCCTCACATATGGGGTGGGCAAGAGATGGGCAATTATTGGGAGAGATTGTAAGAAGGACCTTCAGTAAAAGAGAGGAAGATGGGGTGAGAAACAAAGAGAGGGAGAGACGGGGTGAGGACCCAGAGGATAGGTAGCGAAGGGGCAAGGACAGAACAGAGCGGGAAAGTGACAGAGCAGTGACAGGTGGGAGGACCCAAGGGGAGGCAGAGGGCAAGGCGGGGTGGGGAGGGTAAGCCAAGCTGACCAGGTCCTAGCTGAGCAATGGCAAAGGTGTTAAGGAGGCAAACAGGATGAAAGGCAGAAAGAAAAAAAACAGTGGACTTAAAAATCACTTGGTCAGGCGTTTACTACGGGGAGCCAACCTCAGTAAAGAAGTGGCAGCTCAATGTCAGGTATAATGGGCTGCGAATAGGATATAAAATCTGCATATGGAGAGAGGCAGTGGGCCTCTTCTTGAAGCAGTTGAGGGCATGAGCATTGAGGCTCAGCTAGCAGTGCAACCTGGGTCCAGTGTGAAGGTACGCACCATGGAGCTGTCATTGAAACAACATCAAAGCCTTTATCACTTAATAAAGCACAGCCACTGTGCTAGGCACAATGCTGCTTTAGCTCAGTGAAATATCAGGGCCACCCTGCAGAGTAAGTGTTATTATTATTACAAGTTTAAAATGAGTAAACTGAAGTGGAGACATTAATTTACCAAGATGATAAATCCAAGAATGGAGAAGCTGAGTTTGAACTCCTTGTGAGGTACCTAATGCAAGACCTAGAAAGGGCACTCAGGTCAAAGAAGAACAGTTGTGGCTTCATGATATATAGCAAAGAGCCCAAAACGGACTGATTGTTTCTATTTTTAAAATTTTTTGTATTTTTGATACATATGGGGGAAGACAGGAAAATAGCAATGAAAAAAGGAAGTGTTTTTCAAAGCTTATGAAAGTCATGTAGCCATTACAGATAACTTGGGAAAATCAAAAAAGTAGGTAGAAAAAAGTCATTATTAGGTAGCTGGTCATAATGAATTCTACTGTAACATGTACAACCAATTAAATTGAGCTCCCTGGATTTCTGTCCCTGAGCAAAGCCAGTAGATTTGGGGCAACTCCCTCTATGGCCGGAACTTCTTTACTTAGCAGAAACTGGGAAGCTTTCCAGGAAACTGAAGATCCTAAGGAAACGGCCAGGTGTAAAAGGACAGATGCAAGTGGAAGAGTGTGCCTCGTTGCCCAATACCCAGTGGCACCAGGATGGAACCGGTGAGCCTCTGAGCATCTAGTAAAGAGACTGGGCCCCAAAATCTGATTTAGCCAGGGGAGAGGAGTTTTCCCTTGGCCCACCAGTACCATGTATGAATACGGTATTTGGAAAGGACAGTCGAGACTGAAATACCCTAAAGGGAAAAGAAGAGCAATTCCCACCGTAAGTGAGGCCAATGCCAAGCTGTACACTGACATTTGCATCTCATAGTCCATTAGTGTTAGCAGCACAGAAAATTGTGAAGTGCCTTTTAGTTCTGCCACCAAGAATACTCACTTTGGTAAGATCATCTGAAGTTATATTAGATGTGACTGACCAACATAAGCAAGGAAACATTACCACTTTAATAGTTTATATCTGTCTCTATTTTCACCGAAGGTAAAAAATAATTCACTTCAAACAGATGACATATTAAACACTACTCTTATCAGCATGTGGTCATTCATAGGTTACTTAAAAGTAAGAAAGACAGTCAAAGTTTCTGTACATGCTAAGTCAACCTAATCTGAAAGAGAGAACTTGGATTCAGGTCATGGAAGACACAAAATGCTACCAAAAGGTAGTCTTTCCTACAGAAATTATTTCATAATTTATTTCACTTCATTTTTTTTCACAATAGGAAGCAAAAAGAACAAAATCCTATGAATGTAATGCTACATACTTTTTTTTTTTTTACTTTTTGAGCCAGCATCTTGCTATGCAGTTCAGGCTAGCCTTGAACTCACTTTGTAGCCCAGGCTGGCCTCAAACTTGCAATGATCCTCCTGCTTCAGTCTCCTGAGTATACATATTTTGACCCTTGTTCTCATCTTTAAATGTGCTCTAACAAGTACTGGAGCTTTCAGGTCAAGCCACACCAGAGTCTTTTGTCTTGTCAACAACCTCTGGAAAAGAAGAAAAAAAGAAATAGGATGGATGGATGGATGGATGGATGGAAGGATGAAAGGATGGAAGGAAGGAGGGAAGGAGGGAAGGAGGGAGGGAGGGAAGAGAAAGGAAAAGGAAACAGCCCACCAGTTACCAAGACCGTTCCTCCTTAAAAGGGTATATAATTGTATCTTATGCAATAGGAGGTATTTTACAAAAAGGAAAAGAAAGGCATAGGTGGGTGAGCAGTTCATAGGAAACCTAGAACTAAGGAAGGAAGGTGTGCTTCCATGTTCCAAATCTGCCCAACTGGGCTATGCCAAGTATCTGCTTCCAATGGAAAACTGCATGGTAGAAAGTCATGGCCAGGCAGGGCACAAGTACTTTTTAAAAATATAATATGCAGCTAAGGCTGAAGTCAGTGGCACACTAGCATATGCTGACAGATGGTTGACTGCAGCACTGCAACAGACTGGTTTAATACAAAATTGTTATTAATACAAAATCTGTTACTTTAAAATACCCATTATTCATGCAGTTGACTTTTTTACCTCTGTATACTCAAATTGCTTTTCTCTTTCTCTTGAGCTACTGAGCTAATTGTTTTTAAATTTAATTTTAAAATTTAATTTATACATGTACTTTACGATCATTGTGGGGTGTGGACACATGTACATATCACAACTTGATTTCTTTTTAATCCGCTTCCCCTGCCCTCCCCTCCTCTTCTGGCTCCCAGTCATTGGCTGTTTTCATACTTGTTGATATTATTTGTTTTAGCACATGTTATGGCACATAAAGTTTGTAGGAAAATATAATGTTGAGTGAAATAAATCACACATACAAGCTTAAATACTATATGGTATCTCTCATTTGAATGAGGCAAAGTACAAACAAAGAAAATGATAAAGGACAGATAGAAGGGGACAAGGGGACCGATCTTGTCCAACAGGGAAATGGTGCAAGGGAACAAGGGGAGGGGCTGAGCAGAGGGGAAGAGGAAATGACAAGAATGCACCACTAAATGTTTAAAGAAACACTCTAAGATGAAGTAGTGACAGATGAGTGAAACAACAAGTGTAATCAGTCCTCTAAGACTAAAACAGTGCACGTCACTAGCAACCACAAAGGTCATTAAAATCTACAGATAAAGATTGGACCACACAAGATATATCACTGCATATTTCAGTGGCTTTTTACAAGGTTAAGTTGGAAGCCATACTCTCTTATGTGTAAGAAACAGTAAAGCTGGTTATTTATTCAGAACTGTGTTTACAAAGACAATCATCATCCACAAGGTTTGAGTATAACCTTAACTTGCTCATTATCTACTTGTATCTTATTGGAACACTACAGAATTTTTCCTTTTTGAGGGAAAATAATTTGTGTTCTGCTGCAGCTACATAGGGATTCAGCATGCATGCTTTTTATGATATGAATATCTGTATGAAGAAAAGACATTTGCTTTTAAAACTAGTAGAACTGCAATATAATAATATACTCAACATAACTGCGTTCTGTAACAAGAGCATCAAAGAAAACTGGCTTCCTTAAATCAAAGAGCTCAAGAGGTTTGTACATATCTTAAAAGACCTTAATCATTTTTAGTAATGCATGAAAGTTTCATCAATTTGGAAATGAGATAAATATACCTATAGAGACTAAGCCATATCCTGTGGTCTTCAGACTACACAGAAAAAGTTAAGCCAGCACTGCTTTCTGTCCTTACAATTTAATATAGTGATAAGGCTGCAGCTTTAACATGCCTTTAAAAAATACTATATAAACAAAGACTACATAATCACTATCTAATTTAAGAATTAAACAAACATACTACTGGTATAAAATACGAGGCTGTATGCAACTCGAAATCTCCCTGCAACTGCCCTTTTTGTTAGTAGTTCAGAAAAAGTGGTGACTGGCCAGGGCAGGTATCTCTTCTAACAAGGAATAAAAACTTAGGTTTCTGGTGTTTAGGGAATGGAGCCATGATTTCTTTTGTTCAAATCCAGTCCAAATTCTAAGCAAGGAAAATTTGTGAAGCAACCTATTCCTGCTTTATGGCTATGTCCTTTGGGTTCAGAATGCAAAAACAATAACGTAGAGTCAGACACGACCCATGAAAATTTCTAGTCCCAAACATTCACTTCCAAGTTTAAATTATGACATGTACTTTAGGCATTATAGGTTTATGACAAACCACAACACTTTGTTCCTCAAGTAATGTGAGGGCCAGACATGTTATAATGATACACATCTGTTTCAGAAAACAAAAAGCAGGGGGTTTTGATGTAAATATCTAGGTCTTGGATCACAGATCTTGCTTGGGAGGATTGCTCACTGTAAATCCAGAGCACAAGATTCCCAGTGTCTGATGAGAATGAGGCTGATGGGATTTGTTCTGGGCAGTCACTTTGTCAAGCTAACCCAGTAACTACCAAAAGCACATCTTGTGCAGCCTTCCCTTGGGCTGGCTGTCACCACCCTGGCTTAGGTCAGTGATGGCTCTACACTTGAGTGTACTGGGCAACTGGCCTCATCTTTGGGATCTGGTTTCCCTGTGGCCCAGCAGGGGTGGAGAGTTGCCCTTGGGTGACAAATATACCTATGATAACTAAAGTGCATTAGGATTTGGGCACTTGTGTAGGGAAGACAGAGATGTACAAGACTTATAACCTGAAACTACAAAACACCAATTGGGTAAATATCAAGGAGTGCAACTATTGGGTTATACGGTAAAGTATGGTTATTTTTGTAAGAAAATAACAAACTGTCTTCCAAAGTGGTTACCTTTTATAGTCCATCACTAATGAATGAGAGTTCTTGTTGACACACATCCTTTTCAACATTTGGCACTGTCAGTGTTTTGGATATTTCTGAGTACATAAGCCCAACTTACAAATTTTTTCTTCCATGTTTTTGGTCACTGATGAACTCAAAGTTACAGACATTCTTGCCCATTTTAAGTTCTTGTTTTATAATTTCACTTATACAGTAGCACTGCAATCCATTTTATTATATTTTTGGTATAAGGTCTATGTCTAGATTCAGTATTTTTTTTCATGTAGATGTCCAGTAGCCCAGTACAATTTATTGAAGATTATCTCTTTTTTTCCACTCAATTTCCTTTGCTTTGTAGACCAACTTACTATCATTGTATGGGTCTATTTTAGTCTCTATATTCTGGTAAAAGGATCTATTTGTTTATTGTTTTGCCTATGGTACACTGTCCTGATTACTAGTAAGTCATGAAGTTGGGGATATTCCCTTCCAACCTTCTGTTGGCTATTGCAGGTATTTTACCTTTCTATATAAATTGTATAATCAGTTTTTAAATACCCACAAAATAACTCAGAGGCATGCTGATTTGGATTGAATTGAATGTACATATCAAATTGGAAAGAACTGATGATTTACAATAATATTGTCTTCATATACATAAAGATGAGAATCTCTCCATTTATTTTGATCTTTTTAAAATTTCATTCAACAGAATTCTATAAATTTACTCATGTGGACCTTTTATACATTTTATTAGGTTAATGTAAGCACTTGATTTTGGGGGGCAAATATAAATAGTATTTTGTCTTAGTTTTCAAATTGTGTATTGCTAGTATATAGAAAAATAACTGTATATTATACCTTCTTTTCTAAGCTTGCTATAATCATTTCTTAGTTCCAGGATTATTTTTTAAATTGGTACTTCAAGCTTTCTACATAGACAATCACGTCATCTTTAAACAAAGGCAGATGTATTTCTTCTTCCAATCTGTAATAGTAGGAGGGAGCATCCTTGCCTTGTTCCTGATCTTAACAGGCAAGTTTCTGTTTTCTCACCATTCAGTATGCTCTCAGCCGTTGGCTTTTGTAGATGTTCTCTGTCAAGATGAAGAAGGGTCCTCTACTGCTAATTTGCTGAGCATTTTTACTATGAATAGATGCTAGGTATTGCCAAATGCTGTCTTCCCATCTATTGGTAAGACACTTTGCTTTAGCCTGTTGGTATAATGCATAACAGTAACTGTCTTCTGCATCTTAAGCCAGCCTTGTGCAGCTGGTACAGATACTATGTTTCTGTGATATGCAAACCTGAGGCCTTTGCACTAATCTACATCCCCAGCACCACGCCCGCTGTTATTTTTTGTTACCATGCAGAGTCTCATTAACTTGCTAAATTGTCCAGGCTAGGCTTAAATTTGTGACCCTCCTACCTCAACCACCCAGAGTCTGGGATTATAGCCATTACATACATTTGAGGTTTACTTTGTTAGCAAACTGTTGAAGATTTATGTCCATGAAAAGCATTGGTCTGTAATGTCTATTTTTTTGTTTGTTATTAGAGTGATACTGACTTGGTGGATCAAGTTAATCTGTTTCAGTCTTCTGAAAGACTGCAGAGAATTGGTATAATTTTTTACTAAAGTGTTTAACACAATTTCCCAGTGACTCCACTGGGGATGGTACTCTATTTAAGGTAGGTGATTACTTACTGATTCAGTTTCTTAGAGATATAGGCATATGCAAATTACTATTTCTTATTATGTGAATTTTGGTATATTGTGTCAAGGAATTAGTATATTCTTCATTATTCTTTTAGTGTCAGTAATGATAATCCCTCTTTCATCTTTTTCATCTATCCATCACTCCCTTCCTTCCTCCTTCTTTCCTTCTCTCTAGGTACCAGGCACTGAAGCCAGGACCTTTGCACCCAGTTACATCTTTAACCCTTTTAATTTTTAAATATTTGAAGCAGAGTCTAAGTTACTAAGTTGTCCAGGGTATGATTGAACTTATGATCCTCCTACCTCAGACTCTCAGAGTGCTAGGCTCTTCTTTTATTTCTGTTACCGGTAATTTATGTCTTTTTTTCTTAGTTAACCTAGCTATCGGTTTATCAGTTTTAGTGCTCTTCCCAAGAACTAGCTTTGGTTCTATTGACTTTTCTCTACCGATTTTCTGTTAGAAATTTCACTGCTTCTGTTTAATCTTAATTATTTTGTTTCTTCTGTTTACTTTTGATTTAGTACTTGTGCTGCCAAAGTGAGCAAGATTTACTTTGATCTTTTTTAGTTTCCTAGAATGGAACCTCAGATTACTGATTTTAGATTTTTCTTTTCTACCATATGCTTTAAGTGCTGCAAATTTCCCTTTACAATGCTTTTCCTATATGCCACAAAGTTCGTTAAGCTGTAGTTTAAGTTAGTGAAAATATTTTAAAATTTCTCTTGAGACGGCTTCCTATGTTAGAATACTGTTAGCAGAATGTGGTAGCACATATCTGTAGTCCTCAGGAGGCAGAGACGGGAGAGTTGTCACAAGTTCAAGATCAGCATTGAATCAGCAGTGAATTCAAGGGCAGCCTGAAATGCATAGTGAGACCCTATCACAAGCTTATTGATTAGTTTAAGTAGAAATTTGTCATTTAAAGTTTTCATACCTGGTACTAGTTCCCGTGAGTATTTTTGCTTCTGGTCCTTTGCTCCAGAAATCTGTGAATTTTCTCTCCTCCTCTCTTTCTTCACTGTTGGGGAAAGTGGTCTGACCTCTGACCTCTGACCTCAACTCTCTAAGATAGGAAATATTTACTCTCAGATTGTTCAGCCCTCCTTTTGTTGGGGGAGAAAAGTTACAACTTTGAAGTTCCTCACATGCCAGACTGGAGACCAAAAGTCAGAACTTAGGCTTTTGATTGACTTCTTCAGAGCTGCTCAGTGTTTAGATCCATAACCCCTGAAGGAGCTCATACAGTTAGCTTTGGGACTCTTTACAATTATTTCTGCAATTTTGAATATTTGTTCCTCTGAGTACCGGGCAGCTGAGTACCGGGCAGTACTGTGCAGCCACAAAATAAGAAGAGCTTGTTTATTCTTTCTGTTCATGGTCTGCCACTCTGCATCACTTAGGTGGCATTTAGGGCTTCTAGAAAAAAAAATACTCCTGTGACCAAAACACATCTTAAGTTTTCTCATTCTGTCTTCACGTCTAGCAAAGTTACAGCAAAGGTGATAGGTTTCTGGTCTTTGTTAAAAGTAAACTTCCAATTTATTGATATTATTGATATTTATTCAACTAAGCATGCCAATTAAGTCTAATGCCTAATTCAATGGGGCAGATCAGAATTGAATAACCCAATTAGGACAGCAAGAGATGTATGAGCTGCAACTTCACCAAGCTCCGATGGCTTCCCTCAGCCCACAATACTGTTTCCCTGTTCCTCATTTCAGTACTGGATGGCATAGCCTCAGAGTGAGGAAGCTGACCCCAAGAAAAACCCTCCTTTCAGTCCCTTCCCTAAACTTAGAGGCTCTAAGTGTGCAAGAGAATGACTCTCAATGCATTGTTCCTTAGGGCACACAGACTGGTACCCTTATTTCCTTCTGGATTATTTCATATTTAGTGAAGAAACAATCTATTTGGATCTATGCTCTGCTGAGTTTTGCCAGGTGTTTTTGAGCTGCAAAGAAGGGACGCAAACTCAACAGTCCAAGAAGGTTTATTGCTAAACTTGAGAGGGAGCTCTCTGTGTGCAGAGAATAGAGAAGGTATCTCCTGCAGGCTAAGAGGCTTGTCTCACAGCATTTTTTGGTGGGCTTTTGAGGGGTGGGTTGGAGAAATGGCAGGCTTGTGGCTTGCTGATGTGTCCTCTGTGACCTGCTGACATGTCCCCTGGGGACTGCTTGGGACCTGATTATATTTCTCTGAAAGGAAGGGTGGGAACCTGAGGGTGAGCTGCGGCGGCTCCCGGGGATCTGGCCAAGGAGTGGATGGGGGCTCCAGCACCTCAATGGGAGGGAGATGCAGATGAGGGTGGATCGCGTGGCTCCACGCTCTTCTCACTCTAACATCAGGCAGGAAGCACGAGCTGGGTTGCCAGAACTCAGCTCCAAACCTGAACTCTCTCTGGGAACACCTTGAGTCTCGGCAGCTTGAGCAAGCACCGCCTGCTCCTGGCAACAATGGGACGAACCCACGGACTTCAGGACTCACCCCAAACTATTAATGTGAGCACCAAGAGGATCCCCTTACATCATCGTAAGTTCATCCAATGCCCAGTTGCAAGGGGTGGGGAACGGTAATACTGGAGATCAGGAGGAGGGAGAAGGAGAAGAAAGGGCCTCTGGCATCGAGGCAATGGGATAGAGCAGAACGGGTCACCGAGGGGACCCCGAAGGGGGTGCGTGCCCCGCAGCTGCTCCGCTGTGGGCCCTGTGGCTGCTCCATTGTGGGCCCCGCGGCTGCTCCAATGATGGCCCACGGCTGCTCCGCTGTGGGCCCCGCAGCTGGTCCGCTGAGGGCCCCGTGGCTGCTCCGCTGTGGGCCCCACTGAGGGCGCCCCACGGACTGGACCCGCCCCCACCCATAGCATGGCAACGGGGCGGAGCACAGCGGTCCACTGTGAGCATAGGTGCTTTTCCACCTCCGACCATGGCAGTTTGTATACACTCATGTATGCTATAGTATAGTCTGAGGTAGCTATATCTCTTCCCATGGCGAGAGTCCAGGGGTATAGATAAACCCAGGAATACAGTTATTATCACAGGAAGATGACTGAGTGGTAGGGCAACGGAGATGAGGGAGGAGAAAAACTGAATGATCAAATGGGCCATCATCTGTGTAACTGAGTAACATGTGAAGGTAGCATTATGTAGGACAGCATCCAGAGCTAATTCCCTTCTATGTTCTCTATAATTTGTATTTCCTCAATCGTTTTTGTATTAACAGAAGTGACGATAACTTTATATTATGCAGCATCCAGTGCTGATTCCCTACTATCTTCTTTATAATTTGGTATTTCCTTTAATGTGTATGTGTTAACTAATGTGAAGATAACATTATGTAATACAGCATCCAGTGCTAATTCCCTACTATGTTCTGTATAATTTTGTATTTTCGATATTGTTTATGGCTTATTCTGGTTCATATGTCTCCATTCTTTTGTCTTTAAAATAAAAAAAAATATTAAAAAAAAAGGAAGG
Source organism: Dinomys branickii (assembly GCA_004027595.1). NCBI lineage: Eukaryota > Metazoa > Chordata > Mammalia > Rodentia > Dinomyidae > Dinomys > Dinomys branickii. Next base: position 85,419 of record PVLD010003142.1, read on the forward strand.
GTGGGCTCTCTGAACTGGCAGTGTCCCTGTCTAGGCTCTGTCAGTCTTAATAAGCTGCTGCAGTCTACACTGGTAGACTACATCATATTTTGTACAACCTGGAGGGAGAAAGGGTGAGCCCACATGACCCACACAGCCCCAGGCAGGGGCACCAGAGCTCAAAAGAACCACCTGCCATCTCAGAGATAGGTAAGTTTCACTTTACTTAGGTCACAGAGGACATGGCAGTAGGTCAGAGAGGAGTGGCCAGTGGGTCGACAGCAAGCCACAAGCCTGCCATTTCCGGTCCCCAACCTCTCAGAAGCCTGCCAAAAAATGCTATAAAGTAAGCCTCCCAGCCTGTGAGAGACACCTTCCCTGTTCTGCTCAGGTTTAGCAGTAAACCTGCTTAGACTGTTGGGTTCGTGCCTCTCATCTTCCCAAGTCCAGTTAGCTGTGTCTAGGACCTACTGCTCCCTTTAGGCCAACTCCGTGGGCACACTCAGGCCCACCAGCCAGCAGTGTGCCCTCCCTGCCTGTGACCTAGGTTCTTTCTTCACATGCAACACTTTGGAAAGAGGGAAAAACATAAAATGTCATATAGCCTGATCTATATTAGTTAATAAGATAGAAGTACATTATTCTGGTAATGTCAAAGCTAAAACCATTTTTAGCTAGTGTTCCTCCCCCTTCTATGCTCCCTCCTGCCGGGCTGTCTCCTATTCCAGTAAGTGGAATATCAGGATTCTCCACAGAATCATGTGAGCACTAGGCAGCCAGCAGCTGCCCTCTGGCACAGTATGTAAATGAAATGAACTCAGTCACCCCTTGGGTTTTCCCCTCTCCTTTCCCTCCTCTTTATGGAGGACACAGAATCACTGGGAGTAACTAGCTGAAGTTTGCTCTGTACTTAGCAGGCAGGAAGCCAAACTACAGATACAATGACTGGATTCAGTTTTACAAGCAAACACTGGAACTAAATTCACCCTAGTCCGGGAAGAAAGCTTGCGATCAGAGCTAGCAGGAAATCCAATTCAAAACAGGGTGTGGCAACCCCAGTTCACAGCGTGGCCTCTACACCTTTCCTCAAGTTCTTTAGAAGTTAAAGCTTCCTTCTGTAAAAACTCCCCACAGAAGACTACATTTTACTCAAGTGACATCAGAAATGCTTTGCAAGAATGTCTGAATATCTACAGCCAGCACTCTTAGTAGAGAAGCTCATTAGCTCTGCTTTCTCCTCTGGTTACAGTAAAACATTAGTTGCTTCTTGTGATTCTCTTCCAATTGCTGACTCTAACATCATGTACTTTCAACCCCCTTCTTGTTCTCTGGGTCACTTGAGTAACAGTACGAAAATGCTTTGAGATCATAAGAGAATTAGGATAGTCACATACTTTGGCCCAAACACCCACCAAACTGTGCCAGGAGGTTTACATGCATGTCTCTTGTGCTTCTAGCTAGCAAAGAATGTCAAAGGGCCCTGAAAAAGAATCACAACCAAAAGCTGACAGCATCCCGTGGTCAGGACCTCTACCTGCTGCCTACAGCCAGCCTTACCACAATGGTGCTGTGATTCCAGGAGCCTACAGGTATCACGGGTTGACATGCAAAGTAGTGAGCTAAATGTCAGGTATAAAAGTTTTAATCTGCATATACATATAGGAGAAAAGTATATAAGAAATGAAGCATAAGCTTCCTAAACATAAAACTTTAGGTGAGGAAAAGGGAGACTTATTTCTCATCTATATAATAATATTATATGAATTCATAATATCTTACATAATCTAGCTTCAGTTGTAGAATTGCCAGATTTACCAAATAAATTACAGAATATATAGTTAAATGTAAATTCAGTCCCTTCCCCAAATTTAGAGGCTCTAAGTGTGCAAGAGAATGAGTCTCAATGCATTGTTCCTCAGGGCACACAGACTGGTACCCTTACTTCCTTCTGGATTATTTCATATTTAGTGAAGAAACAATCTATTTCGATTGTATCCAGTAATCCAGGTGTTAACTCCAATGAATTCATGCCTAAAACAGCTTTCAGTTCTGGCAGTGCAGGACTGTGAATTGAATCAACATTGGGTGCTGTGTCTGACATTTCAATGTACTCATTCCAGACACCGTTGTGTGCGTTCAGGGGACATATGGACACTACTATCATATCTTTGCCCAGGATAGAAAAAGAGAGAAGCCCATAGTTCTGTGGGAAGCCTTTATAATAGGGCTCAAATACTAAACTTTTGTCACTGGAGAAAGTAGGTTATGTGATGATATATATCACGCTTCTGTTTTCCTAAGGAAGTTAGTACTTACTGAGAAGACTGACTTGACCATACTATCTTATGATCTGTCATATGGTATGCATCAGTGATCTAGGTGTGATCCATCTGCAACCCAGTGAGACCAGCATCACCAAATGGCACAGATACAGACTGACACTGAAGGCAATTAGTGAAGAACAACGGGCAATCACTGTATCTGCCAGACTCTAGGTAACTAATTTAAATCTTCAGCTAGTCTGAGGTTGGCCTTCTCCCCAAAAGCATACAACAGTTTTCAAACCTCCCTCAGATGAAAATGTTCTTGGACGACACTGGTCCATATCTGACCATGAAACCAATCTTTGTGAGCACAGTTCCACTGGGCACTATCTCTGTGCAATGTTTTAATCTTGTCTTACTTAGTCAGGGTCAAATAAAACTCAACAGGTTTTAAATAAAAATATGGATGCTTATAACATAGAATTTAGGTGAAAATACAACAGAATAGTATAAAAGTTCAAATTCCAAGAGAAAAACCTGCTTTTAAAAAATCCTTTAAATCTTTATTCTAAATGTTGCTCATAAAGCAGAAATACCATCAGGTTATAGATTTCACAAATAATGTATAATAAAGGGCTTTCTCAACACTGATGACAAGGAGAATAAAAATCCATCCCGAAATAGGAATACTCAATAAAAAACAAAAACAAAAAACACTTTTTAGGGTTAAAAGATAATAGTACAGTTTTAAAAACACACTTAAAAATTCAACAAATATTCAAATATTCTTTTTTTTTTTTAAGATTAGCAAAGCAAATCTAAAAATATTGCGCACACAGCCATAGTGATATTTTGTGAGTTTTGATACAGTACATTTGTATCCTAATCAACGTCTGTGGGCAAGGAGGGTCCAGGAATCACTAGCCTAAGGGGTCACTGCAACAGTTAAGACACAAAAACTTCCTCTTTCCCTTGGAAAGTACAGGCTCTTTGAATTTTCATGCTGGCTCTGACCAAACCTTCAACAGCCTTTCATGCAGCTGACAACCAAATGGAGAAAATAAATGAATTTTAAAAGACATTCTCTTGCCAGATTTGGGGGAAAGAATCATGCAAGGGGAAACACATGTGGGTAAATACAGCCACATATTACAAATGCTGCAGAAAACAAGAGTTCACACTGCATGGAAAGGATATAGCTGGTGGGAACAGATAATTCTCTGTTGCTCCAAATTCTTCTCTTACTCATGTATTCCTAACAACTAGGAGCATCCTTCATTAATCAAAATACTCCCATATCTTGCTGACTAGCTTTCCATCTACACAAACCACCTTGAATGCTTCTACGGGCTAAACGCACATATTCCCTCCTAGAATAACAATCACCACATCTGGGAGCTGTTTCTGGTATCCTCCTGGTGGATTCTGTATTTTCTCATTTATAGCCACACACAGTGCATAATACCCTAGACAGAAATTTCTGGTTTTAATTATTTGTTCTTAAGAAATTAGTAAAAAAAGGAAGAAACATGAAACAGCTATTACTAGTTTATTAGTCAAAGTACTTGCAATTAAATCTCTATGGTAAAACTGACTGACGTTATCGTCAACCTTTCCTTAGACCCAGCCCTGCGGAATTAGGGCTCTAGGACATGGGTGGACTCTGTGCAGTCTGCCTCTTAGGAACATCTCTGTTGTCGTGATTTGGACCCAACATTTATTCTCAAAATGCAACACTGTACTTTCCTCTTTTTATTTTTCTTCCAAACAACACCACCTTCACATTTATACAGAAGCCATACATAGCAGCAGGACACAGTCCCACTGTACCACCAAGGAGAAAGCCATCATTCAGGACCCATCACACTGGAAAATTCTTTGAGCCCCATTCAGTTTGTTCATATTTCTTCAGTGTCACCAACATCACTACTTTCATGTATGCACTGCAGGACTAATGAAAAGCTGGCATTCCCACATGGGCCTCTCTTCTGAAGTCACATCCAGTGTTACACAGCTTTGAGATCCATACTGGTGGGGCATTTAGCAAACCATTTAATCTCACTTTAGTTTCTCTATCTGCAAATTTACAATAATGTCTCCCTTATGTTGTGTTGAGGATTAAAAGAAATAACCTTAGTATTGACATTGTGGAGAATAGTGTGGAGGTTCCTCAAAAATTAAAAATAGAACTAGCACATGATCCAACACTCTTGACACTGGGTTACATTCAAAGGAAGAAATCGGTATGTCAAAGAGACAGCTGCGGTCCCATGTTTAGCGCAGCACTATGCACAACAGCTAAAAAATGGAAACAACCTAAGGGTTCACTGAATGATGAAGAGATAAAACAATGTAGTGTATATATACGCTGAAGTACTATTTAGCCATAAACAGTAAAATCCTGTCATTTGCAGCAATGTGTCTACAAGGGGCAATCATTGTGTCACATGAAAAAGCTGAGAACAGAAAGACAAGTGCCACATGTTCGCATCCAGAGGTCGACACTGGAAAGTGAACTTACGGAAGGTGAGAGGAGAACGGTGCTTCCCAGAGGCCGCGGAGTGAGGGAGGGGGCCCGAGAGGCTGAGCCATGGCTGCACAGTTAGACAGGAGTAAAGTCCCGGGTGTGCTGTGGCTACAGATAAAAACAATACACTGTGCATTTCAAAAAGCTAGAAGAGAGGGTTTTGAAAGTCTTTATCATAAAGAAATGATACATGTTTGAGGAGATAAATATGTTTAACTGGATTTAAACATTACACAAAATATACATATATAGAATATTATATGATACCTTATTTATGTATCAATTAAAATTTCTAAAAATATTTTTTAAATAACCCACACAAATCACTAAATATGTGTACCTTCACTAACTGTAGTGGTAGACAACTATATTCCAAATTCTCTGGAAGGCTGAGGCAGGAGAATCACAAGTTCAAATCTAGCCCAGGCAACACAGCAATTTAGTGAGACTGTCTCAAAAAATAAAAAATAAAATGGACTGGGTATGTAGCTCAGGTGAAGGCCCTAGGTTCAATTCCCAGTACCTAACAATAAACAAACAATTTTGACTTTAAAAAAAAAAAAGAATAGTCAAGAATTTTATGCCCACTCTAGTACAGTTTTTGGGCTACCTAAGGTTAAACAAGAAAGGGTGGGAATTGGCCTAAGACACTGAGAGGAAAAAAGTCAGGGTACAAATATTCCTCAGCCCAAATTTTAAAATGAACAAACAAATACTCTTTATATCTTTTCCTTCCTTCGTCTTCTTTCTCCTCATCTTTTTCCTCTTCCTGCTCTCCTTTCTCTTCTTCTTCTTCCACTATTCAGGATTGAAGCCAGGGCCTTCACACTGAGCTATACGTAGCCCTTTTCAGATTTTTAATTTTAATACAGAGTCTTGCTAAGTTGCCAGGCGAGGCTTGAACTTGCAATCCTTGCACTTCGGCCTTCCATAATGCTGCGCATGCAGGTGTGCGCCCCCGTGCCCAGCTAGATGCACTTCTTCAAGTTTACCTGATGTAGTGTAAGATTATGCAATTCAAGTTTTGTTTAACTCTTATCAGGCACTCAGAATGTGAACCATTTTCAATAAGAGGTAAACAGATAAACAAAACATGTCCCTAACACCCATGGAGCCCACACATGTTAAATTCATCACTAATACGCTGGGGACCACTAGTAAGTTAAGAGACCAACAGGAATGCGTATAAAGGTTATGAAATACTTGTCCCTCCACTTTGTAAGAGTGACAGCACTACAGACCCATTTCAGAAGTTTTCAGGAAAACTAAAAAACAAAGATAAATGAGAATCAAGTGATAGACATTTCCTATTTGAAGTTCTTGCAACAAGACTATGTATTACCTATAGTAATGCTCAAATTATAAGATTCCTGGTAGCTAGCATCCTAGTCTCCTAAAGGACTCCGGATGAATTTGTGCTAAATTGATTGGTGCAAGTCTAATACAATGACAGAAGGTAGAATTTTAAAATCTATCAGATTCTGTTCTTAACTAATTCAGTTGTCTTCGAAACTGATCATGTACCTTGTTTGTACTTTTTCTAAGATCCTGTTCCCAATCATTATAAATTATTCATACATACAAAATACAAGACACTGATTTAGAATGAGGTTTATTTCCTAAATAGTGGATGTAAATATGTATATATAATCTCACTTTTTTTGCCACCTTCTTTTTCAGATATAATTAAAGCATTCATTTTAAACTTTGTTATATGGCTTACAAGAATGCAAAGCCAGGTTGGAGAACTGTCAACTCTTATATTCTTGAATATGTGTGCTATTAAAGTTACTTTTTATTTATAGTTCTTAGGATCTTAAGTATTTTTGGTCAAAACCTTAACCAGTTACTTAGATCTCTTCACCTTGCTAATGTAAGACTTCAAAAGTCATGTAAGTTTGAGAGATATAATAAAATGCACTATTATCCTACTTCCAGGGAGTGACTGTCATTGGACATGAGCCTTCAGGGAGCAAGGTGTGCTTCCCATCACATCTGAACACACAATGGAACAACCAAAACACTTACTGATTGAATAAAAAGAAAAGGCATCATTCGTCATCATAAAAATATTTGTTTCAAAAAAGTCAATCCTAAACATTTGTATTCTGCTACCAAAGATGATCAGGTGATACCCAAAGAAAAATAGTTACTATTGAGAGAAGGTCCCAGCCAACCAGGTAGAATATAATGTTCTATAATTTAATTTTTATGGTAAGTTCCTGAATCTAGTAAGGAGGATATCATAGGAGCACATTTGAAACTTGTAAGACACTAAATGACCAGCCTAGGTTAAAACTGGAATTTACCAAGTGGTGTGGCTGCCATGCCAGACCAAAGTATCTATGATTTACTATTGACACACTTTTTATGTATTTATGAATGCTCACTGAATATTCTATAATTCATTAACATATTTTTAATTTAATAATAACCTTTAAAGAGAATTTAAACATTGAAAATATAGAAACATATTAGTTTAACTGAACAGATTAGAATGAAAAAGAATGACTACCGATATAGTGAAATATAGAGAACAACTACCAGGATAGAGAGGAAAAACAGATCCTCTGATCTACAAGAATATATCATATGTAAAAGAAATATTTAAACTCAGTAGGGGGAAATTATTCAGGAAGTGATGATGTTGGTGAATTTATCTGAAAAAGGTAAAACTGTTACCTAGCACATGATACAATAAAATATGCTTCAGATGTATTCAAAAGTTAAATACAAAATGATAAAAAAGAAACATTTCATGATTACAAAATTTCCTCACCATAGCATTTCTTTTCCAATTATTTAATGCCTACATATTATTTGTAGCTTTAGAGTAAAAGCTTGTTTTTTCTGAGAAAACTAGAATCATTATAATATAAGCAAACTTAATTGCTTCTTAACTAATACCTAACGAGCCTGACATAATATAGCAAAAGAATGTTTTATAAAGGCGAGACATGGTGGTGCATGACTATAATCCCAGCACTGGGAGGCTGAGGCAGGAGGACTGCTGTGAGTTCAGGGCCACCTGGAATACGTAAGGGAGTTCAAGGCCATCCTGCACTACAGAGCAAGACCCCTTCTCAAAAAATAAAAAAAAAGTGTTTTATAGAGGAGCCCATTCCAAGAGAGCCCATTCTCTCTCCAAGCCATCTGACAGCAGTGGTCCTAGTCACTGTGGGCAAGCAGGTATCAGAACAGAGGATTGATGAGGAATTCTGCATTTTTGTTGCTTTCAATCTGTCGATAATGGTGACTAAAATTCTTACCATACTAGAGTACTTAATAATTTAAAAGTACACCATGTGTACACCACTTGGAGTCATCAGAGAAATACTAATCAGAGCCATAAGTAAATGTTGTACCACTGGACATCAACACAATCAAGTTGGCAATGACCAAAAATAAAAACTTACAAGTGCTAGTGAGAATATAGAGAAGCTAAAACATTTATGCATTGCTGGGTAGAAATGTAAAATGGTACAGGTTCAAGCCTGAGGGTAGAACACCCCTCTACCCACAAATACAGTATCGCTTCTATAGAAAACAACATGGTATTTCCCTAAGAAGTTAAACACAGAGCCAGGTGTGGTGCTGTACGCATATGAGGCAGGAGGATCACCAAGAATTTGAGCCCAGCCTGGGGTACATGTAGACCCTGTCTCAAAGAAAAAGAAAAGCTGTTAACAGAATCTCAAGTAAGCTTACAACTCCATCTATCCCTAGATATATAGCCAAACCAACTGGAAGCTGGAACTAAACAGGTAATTGTACACCCATGTTCACAGCAACATTATTCACAACAGCTAAACAGTGGAAACAATTTACCCATCCACAGATGAATGACTAAGCAAACAGAGTTAGTGTTTCAGGGTACATAATTTATGTTTGGGATAATGAAAAAGTTCTGAAAACAGTAGTGGTGGTATTGTACCACATTAGGAATGTAGCCAATAGGCCATAAGAGCACCCTCAACAATTTCAGGCTCTTCTGTACAAGTGGACATAAAAGACAAAGATGACCACACATTGGTACTTGATTCTTATGCAAAATAACTGGCACATATTGACAAGATTCTCTTTTACTAAGTGCTCAGAGACACATTTTTTAGAAACCAGGAAATAACATTTTACATTTGCACGTGAATTTCATTCTATTAATAATCCCTCATAAGCACCAAAATATGTCACTAGTTTCCAAATTTTCATCTTTTAGAAAGAAGTAGATATGGAAGTTAAATGACGAGCTTCTTGTCAACGCACTACAACGGGCTTTTGGCAAGGGGGTGCCGAATGTGCAGGTGAAGCCACTACAGGACAGTATCCATCCATCCCCATTAAAAACACTTTCTTTTGTCAGTCTTTAAAGAAAACAGGAAATAGCTTTACAAGAGTGTTCTATGAGTCTATGATTCCTTTGGTTAACACATAACCATTCAAATTCTTCATTAGTGTATGAGAAAGGCAGACTTTAGAAACAAAAGGGTGTAACAGCTCCCTTGAAAGCAGTCACAAATGCCAGCGAAACAGGCATGCTGCTACTGAGTGATAACCTTTAAATATAATACAAATATGCTTGAGGTATAATGTTTGCAGTTGATTTTTTCCTTTTAAGAAGTCCTAGTCTCTGCCACACATATATTTATGTTTTCCTGATCTCTTTCATTAGAAATATTTTTGTCTTTCTGAGCAATTTCTATTTAAATTACTTTAAATCACCAATTTACAGCCTCACAATCACATTAAAAAAAAACAACTCCCCTAGACTTTGGTGTAGATTTAAGTTTTACTCCTAAGTCTCACACTGCCCTTGTGCTATGCCTCTTATACGCTATGCCCTTTTGTATACATATCACGCCCCTCGAGCAAAGAACAGGAGCACATCTTTTTAGAGCCCTCAGCACTGCTACTGAACGGTCTGTGGAGGTGATGGGTATATTCTTTATGAGACCAGTCAGACATACAGAGGGTGAGTGTTTGTTACAGAACCCCCCTCACCTTCAGTCTAGCCTCATTTCTTATCCAAAGAATGACAAATCTTAACCAGCAACTTCAGACAGGCAATTTAACATACATAAAGCATACAAGACAGAGCCAGACACATTAAGGCAGCAAATCCTAGTTTTCCTCTTAACTTGGACCAGCTAGTATTTAAAGTTCTTAGTAAACTGTTATAAGGGTCAGAGATGTCTAATCATAAACATAAAAGGTGCAATACCTGGACCATTTTCTAGACTGACCCCCTATATGCCAGCGATTAACATACAGCCCACAGGAAGTCACCACATGGTCTAAGAAGCCAAGTGGCTCACCTGTGGTGCAAGAGGCAGAAGAGGACAACAGTAAGGTAACTACAGCAAAAACAACCTGTTTTCCAAATTGTAGTAACATAATTAGACAGAGAACTTTTAGCCTAAGAACTTTTAGCCATTTTAAAGCTATTAGCAAGAATCCCATTCCAAGCAACTGTCTTTCCTCCACCCTCATCCCTACATCTAAAAATAAAATAGAACACTACAGCCACATATTTTGCTTGTTTCAGCCAAGAGCTCAAAAAACCCCCTCAGGCCCTTCTGTCACTGGATCAGTCCGCTGTATACTGTGAGTCAGCACTTCTCTACATTTCTGGAAATTCCTTATTCGCAACATGATCTGAGACAGTAAGCCAACTTTCCATTTCAATGTATAACAGGAAGTATTCACATGGAGTCATCTAAACTGGATAACTGTTCTTAATGTCACTGTTGCTAATCAAAACAAGCAAAAAGCTACTGAAAGTCCCAATTACAAAAAGACTGTCATATTTTATTTTAAGATGCAGACACACACAAATTGTGATTAGCTAAACCAGTACAATGAATTCAACAAAGTACTGCAGGGGAGCGGAGACAAGAAAAACAAATTAAGTTTAAAATTTAACTTAATTACTGTTTATTTTTTGGTTACACACATTATTGCAGTTGTCTGACTTTGGCACAACCTATAGTTGTTATATTAAGAATCTGCTAAGTTTTGTTTTTAATATCTGGCTTGAGCAGTAATCGACAGAAATAACATTCTGTAATGTAAATATTTTGAGAAAAAACATTCTGCAGCAGATGCTAAAATAGTGTTTATCTTTCTCAATAAATGGCTTGGATTTATTTGAACAGCAGAAAATAAATTAATGGATCACAGAGACTGTTAGTTTCAGAAGTGACTTTTCAAAAGATGAGTAGACTTTAAAACAGCCTGTGCATTAACTTCAGGGACAATTCATGAACGTTCTCATTGTTCGCTCAGTGAGCTGCTTTCCAAATGTCATCTGTGCGAAGATTTTTTTCTTAAAATTTTTTAAAGATTTAAGCTCAGTCAAAAGCCAAACAACTCAGCTATTACAGTCATTAATAAATGTATTTAGAATTCGTGCAGCATCAGAATGCAAGACATCTGGTTCTAATTTCAATTTTGGCTCAGAATAAAAGTGCCTCCCCCACAATACTTTGATTATAAACTGTTCTTTCCTCCTCTCTTTTTTTCTTCTTTGGAAGCTGCTGTCCTTCATTTTTGCTGGAAGCCACCTGACCACTGCCAGGAAGAGGAATTCAAAATATTCCCAGGAGCGGCTGTGACGTCAGCACTGCATTCCACCACTCCACAGTGGGGCTGTCGGGAAGCGCCAGCCTCCAGCAAAACCCCAGGAAGAGATAGCAGCTGAGGCCTGCGCTAAATCACACTAAGAACTCCCTCATGTTGTGCTTTAAAGATGAGCAGTGTCTTCAGAGAGACAGGGGGTGGAGAAGAAAAAGTAGAGCTGGGTTCCTAAGCTGAATTTACTGTTAACCTTCAAAACAAAACAAAACAAAACAGATTTTTTTTTTCTTTTCTTGAGGGGAAGAAGGGGGAAAAGCAATTTAGTAATGACGCAGCAGACCAGTCATCACAGGCAGTGCTGTGCAGACAAGGGCGAGAAGAACAAAAGGGTCTGGGCTTCAGTGAGCAGACCTGCCACCAGTAAATCACCCTGAGCCCAGTCTCCAAATCCCGGGGGCAGAGGACAAACATTGCACCCAAGGATACTTAGAAGTGCTAAAATATTAGCGAGTGCATCTTCTCTAGTAAGAAGAAGCACTGCATAGAGATGGAAAAGTTTACATACAGTTGGCATATAGCATTTTGCGAAAATTCACATTTCTGATTAATAATGATACTGCAAAACTCCAGCTCTATCCATATCACGAGGTTATCGGAAAATAAGAGGGTAGTTAAGAAAGCACTCTGAGATGTTCTAATACTTTGTCTTTCTCAGGTGCTGTAGTGTGTTACAAGTGGAAGATATCTGAAATATAAAATTGAGAATTTGTAACAGTTGCCAAAACATGCATCGTAAATGGCATTCTCCTAGACCCTAAAGCAAAATAACTTGAAGTCTCTACCTTTTTCATAGTATAACAGGCTCTAGATTAAAAATCAGATCTAGATGGCAAAAATGTGCTGATAAAACAAAGAGGGAGACTGACCCTGTCTCCTGCTCAGCCACCTCCTGCCTACAGCCCCAGAAGGCCAGGGATAGGAAGGCCAGAATTGCGGGTGCTCTTCAGAGGCTTCCTGTCTTCCAAGAGGGTCTGAGCTGGCTGAGACAGAAGAGCTCAGTGTCCAGAGGCAAGAGGGGAAGAGTGCACATAATAAACGGGAGGGCTGAAGTAACGGTTTGAGCCATAGGAGTATTTGGTGGTATAAAGTTAATGAGAGGTTTGTAAAACCAGAATAGCTGGGAGCCTGGGAAACTCTGTTTGGTCTGTAGGTTAAGTGACAGAGGAATGATGTGACTGAACATGACAACATCCATAGTCTTTCTTGGTCCAGACAAGTTAGTGGCTACAGCCTCTAACAGAAGGAAAGGCCGGTTCAGTACCGTAACCGTATAACTTGTCCTTCTACTCTTCCTTAATGAGGAGAAACAGAAATTATTAGCTCTCTCAAGACATTGGTCCTCACCCCTCAGCTGGTGCTGACCCTTTAGGACTCGACACTGTAGGTCCTGTTAGTCAGAGGGAGGCTTCAGGAGCATCGGACACAAGTGAAGCCGTACAATTCCCGGCCCAGAACCTGACTCACAGGTGGAATACTGTATAAAATCACAGACAGGCACAATCTCCACATTTGTATTCTGACCTGTAGACAGTAATACCCTCTAACCCATGGGAGGATGTTCTAAGACCCCCACTGGACAGTTGAAATCACATGCAGCAGATAACTCTATTTACTATGTTTTATCTATAAATACACACCTGTGATAAAGTTTATAAATTAGGAACAGTAAGAGACTAACCATAATTGAAAACAGAATAAAAATAACAATATACTGTAAGTTGTGTGAAAGCACTCTCTTATCTTATTGTATGGTAGATGTTGGCAGCTCAGATGAACCTTTTTCATCATTATTATCATTATTAAGAACTTTAACCATGGCTTTTTGGTGTATTCGAATTGCCAGTATCCTCACTCACTACTTTGTTACTTTGGAGCCATTATAAAGTAAAATAGGGGTTACTTAAACACTTAAAATAGGGGTTACTGAAACTGTGGTGTTGTATCACCATAGTTGATCTGACTAACCAAAAAGGCTAAAGACTAACAGGCAAGAAGTGTATACAATGTGCATATGCTGGACAAAGTGACAATTCTCATCTCTTGCACGATAGCATGAGACTTCACTATGCTACTCGGAATAGCGTGCAACTTCAAATTCAGGCATTGTTTATGTCCAGAATGTTTCATTTAATATTTTTGAACTGCAGTTGACTGAAGGTATCTAAAACTGGAGGACTAAACCTTGAATAAGAAGGGCCTACGGTAGTGAGGATTATGATTAGAACTAAAGACGTTTCTAAAGTTCCCTGCCAAAACAATGAACTGAAAGCAATGGTGCTTCTTTGGGGGAAAATCACAAAGATTAACACCACTATCAAGAACTTGAAAGGTGTTGGAGGTGACAAGTGTAAAACTCTCTTTCAGCATATATTGGGGCTATTAGAACATATAAAGGTCTTTGAGAATGACAGTGGTTTACCACAAACTCATTCAGCCAGCAACTCCAGCTACAGCTGCTGAGCTAGGTGTGAGTTCCACCACTGTAATCAATACATCTCCTCATCTGCTGCGCAGCTACTGATTCAACAGTAAGTAAATGTGTATATTTTCCTATCTCAACAGGCAGAGAAAAACATGATACTTTTGGGGTTTTTTTGTTTGTCTGTTTTTGTTTTTTAAAGATAGGGTCTCATTATGTAGTTCAAGCTGGCTTTGAACTATGTAGCCCAGGCTGGTCTTAAACTGGCAATGGTACTCGTGCCTCAGTCCTCCAAGTGCTGGAATTAGAGATGTGTACCACCATGCCCAGAAAAAGTATGATACTTTTAACATGATAATATGTATGTCAATTCCAGTTTTGTGCCATCACTTGATCCACAGGAATCTTATCATCTTACTATGCTATAGGACAAGATGGCACCATGCTGATAAGATTTGTTTGCAGGAAGTAACAGATGTCTGAGTAAGACAAGTATCTATCTGCCAGAGGGTAGAACTTAAATATTGCAGAAATTCAGATGCCTGCTCCCCAAGTAAGATTTCTGTTGGACAATGAATTGGATTATGTTGAGATTTTTTCTTCCAAAAACTAAAAAAAAAAACTGTACTTTGCTTCACTATCACAAACAAAACAAAACAAAAACAAAGACAGAGAAAAAAGGCAAAAATGCCTCCTGGCTTTTAGAGGCCACACCTCTATCTTTTCATTTACTAACCTGTCATACTTACAGAGTAATCTGTAAAGGTATGAACATTCAGTGGGCTGAGAAAAATCTCTTCATACATGCCAGGGTACAATGCAAGCAACTCTGCCTTTGGCTCTTGTGACCAACGCAAGTATCTACGGCTGAACAGGATAATCAGAGTCAAAACAGAAGAGCCAAAACACACCTGGACCACACTTAGGTCCAGTTTGCCCAGTGGCGATGGCACGAGGTATAGATCACAATGGTTCTAGGACTGCTGCAACTTCTTAGCTGCATAGCTGGGAACACTGAGAGCCTACGTCTGGTCACCTGACTCCAAGAGCAAAGATGGTTTGCACTAGAATCTATACTGATTCACAAAGAACTAAAATTCAGATGGATGAGCACAAATAGAGTAGGAAAAAGACCGACAAACTGGTAACAAAATGGATGAGAAGAAGTATGTGGACACCTATCTTGAACAAAGAAAGAGGGAGACTATCTATATCCCAACTGACTATCCGCTGGAGAAAGGCTCAAAGATCAGCCAGACATGATAAGTCAATCTATAAGTACCTGTCTGGCACTTTCAGCAGTAGTATAGGGTTTGTTCAATGATTCATGCTCATAAACAAAAGACCATGTAGTAAAGACAGTAACACTGACAGCTGCTTGCCACCATTAACCTGTTTACTAAGACTAAAAAGCATCCAACATGCCACAGGCAACTATCAATCCTGAAGCACCAGCCTGCTATTTTTAAGTGCTGTTAATTACATTGAACTCCTTCTATTAGGATAGTATTAGAATTCACCCTATGACAGACACTCACTCAGGGTTGGTTTTGCCTTCTCTGCCATGTTTCTGCCAGCAGCACTGCAAATGGAGTTTCACTACCTTAGGGAAAGTGGATCAGGAAATGGGTAGCAATCATGTGCAGAAATCAGAACTCTAATAGCTATGCATATTTCTGCCTTTCTCAATGTGTCAGGTACGTATTCATACAAGTCAGCCATTTCCTCTCTCCCTGTGCCCCAGATAGAAGAGATTGGTGATATAAGCCCTGCAATTCGCTGCGGGCTCCAGAATTCTAAGGTAGACAAGTCCACAAACAATAGGAAAAATCATTATTTCTGGAGCTTGCACAACTGCTACATATGGAGAACTAAGAGGAACTGAGGAGAGTTAGGGTTTGCTCTCAAGGAGTGAGACGTACTTCAATAAAGAGAACTGCGATGCTCTTGAAAATATGGGAGTTTTCTGTTGATATGGAAAGGCACACGTGCCAGTGGCATGCAGTTGCAAAGGTATTATTTGTGCTAGAACTCTCTCAGCTTTCCTCTTTCCTGCTTCACTTCCAGGTGAGCAACGTCCAAATATATTCTTCCTTTTTATACAAACCCAGACTGGATTCTAGAGTCTGCAACTGAACTCTGTGGATAACTAGCAATACTATAAACTTCAAAGGTGATGATATATACTGAAATAATTTTGAGCAACAGAAATATAAAAACATATGGAAGGCCTAAGTTTCCATTTTATAGGTTAAGATGGAGAAATAATAAGTCAGAAGACATATAAGTTAGGAGAGTAATGCTAAAAAAATAAGGCATTATATATATTGATGTCATGTACAAGATATAGGCTAGGTACGCACGTGGCTAAGGAATGAATGAATGAAAGTCAAAGGTTCCCAGAGAGTGACCATGAGTACTCCCAACCTGGAAACCTGAGGGGTGCTTCTAGTCCTGTCACTAGCCCAGGGCAAACCCGGGCACCTGAAACACTACTACGCTGTTTACTTTTATTTCTGAAAGCCACAGCACTCAGCCCTCTCCTAGCAGTAGAGATAATTTCATTCCTTGCTCTGGTAAGGGTTTTACTTGTTCCCACCTGCATTATATAGCCTCTTGGATAAGCACCTGTGTGCCACAGGCTTTAGTTGGGGTTATGCAGACAGTTACAGAACAGTTTGTTTTCTTGATTAACCAGTACCGTTTTCTTATCAAATTCTCTCAAATTAGTCACAGATGGAAATAAAGACGATAAAGATCACCTAAATATACCTGTGGGATAACATAAATATTTCTTCCAGTTCGGGGGGAAAAAGAAGTCAATAGCAGCTTGCTTACTTTCTAAAGATGCTCAGCTAGGAAACCAAAATGGTTGTGGGGCCACCAGGCATTTGGGTTTGCTTGGTAGCACAAAGAAAAACTAGGTGTGGCAGCTCAGAGGCTGAGGCAGAGGGTCACAATTTCAAGGCCAGCCTGGGCAACTTAGAGAGAGACCTTACCTCAAAATAAAATTCAATAAAGAAGGATTGGAGGTGTAGCTCCAACCCCAAGTACGGGGATGTGGAGAGGTAGAGGAGTGAGTGTTGGTGGAACAGTCTCTTATTTTAAACACTCAAAAGTACAAGAGGCTTACAGAGCCAACTCTTGTGCAAACATACATCCTGTCATTTGGAAGATAGCAACCTACATTCAAGAAATACGACAATCACAGCCTTTGTATGAGGTTCCAGCCTTACTCAGTTATATAACAATGTAGTCAGTCCATGATTCATGCTCCAAGGAAGCAATGTGTTACATTTTCTTCATCTCTTCTGTCCTTAGTTTTACTAAAGCAACTTTCCAGCATTCAATGAGCATGTATTAAGTCCTTCCTGGGCACACTGCAGTGGGGTACTCACTGATTCATACAAATCCCTTTTATAGGTTTCTTTTATAAAACAAATTTCTGATACTGAAGGAAAATGAAGGTCTTCTGTTCTAAATAACTACAAGTCTAGTACAGTCATTATAGATTATTTCCTTTAAGAAGCAAAATTATTACACAAGGAAAAAGCAAATATTTAGTACTCTATCAAAAAGCTAAACTGAGTGAGGTGGCACACAGGTGCAATCCCAGCACTTGGAAGGCTGAGACAGAACTACTGCAAATTTGAGACTGGCCTGGGCTACACAGGGAGTTCGATGACAGCCTGGAATATATAGTGAGACCTTGTGGAAAAAAAAAATCTGAATAAAGAAACACTGGATTTGAGACCAGAAAAAACCAGCTAGGTAAGGGCCCAACAATTACTCAAGCATAGATATAAAAGGTACCAATGCTTCTCTCATATGGAAAAGATAATAGAGCAGGTCACATGCCATGGGCTGGGTGAACATAAATGCAAACGTGTTAGGTGTAAGTTGGTGTGGCAAATGTACACATCTTGACCATTATCTTTCTCTTAGGCAGCAAAGAAAATTCCAAAAAAAAACAGCACAGACTATCTAGGATATGCCTGTAGTCATATTCAAAGAATTTATTTTTATTTTTACAGTCCACATATGGGAAATAATCCTAAAGATTGTCTTGGAAGGCTTATAAACACTTATAAATACTTATCCTAATTTTTTTTTGAGACAAGGTCTCTTTATGTAGTTCAGGCTGGTCTTGAACTCACTACACAGCCAGCCCAGGCTGACCTCAAGCTCTCAGCAATCCTCCTGTCTCAGTCTCCTGAGTGATGGAATTATGGGCATGTGTCACCACATTGAGCTAGATAGTAGTAAATTTAAATCAAACTTTGCTTACTGTACTATCTTTAGCAAGTTTGTTTAAATTTGTATAAAATGTGGAAAACATTATTTTAAATATCAGGAAACATGTAAACTGTTTTTTATGCAGGCAGTGTTATAGAAAAACAAACAAAGATAACCAACATAACAAAATTGACAAACCACTAGGTGGACAAAAAAAAAGCAAGAAGACTCAAACTGTAAAAATTGGGGGTAAAAGGAGAGCACACTACCACAATAATCAAAGGAGTTTATGACACATTTTTGAAAGGAAACAATGTCAACAACTCTAAGTCGAAAAATCAGAAAACTGAAACAAAAAGAACAAATTCCTAGAAAGACACAAACTTCCCAAAGTGAAGAGAAACCAAACCGAAGAGAAAAAGAAAACTCTACACAAACCTATAAAAAATAAAGCCACTGAGTAAGTTCATCCTTGTAGTGTCACGGTGACGAAATGCCTGAGGAAATCACTTACTGGAGAGAGGGTTACTTTGGCTTTGGCCTCGGATGTTTCACTCTGCTGTTACCTGGCTCCACTGTTTCCAGGCCCACAGCAAGGTTGAGCACCATCATGAGGAATGTGTGATAGGGCAAAGCTGCCGACCTCACGGTGGCTGGGAAGGAGGGGGGGGGGCACAGGGACAGGACACTGGCTTCAGGGTCACAAACCAAAGGACACGCCCCTCTAACCAGCCCAACCTCCTGTTTCCGTCACTGTCAGCAGCCCACTAAATGAGGAGCTCATCAGTGACTAACCGGAGATGAGACTGGAGCGCTCCTGATTCTGGCACTTTCCAGGGTCCCGACAGCCACCGTGATGCACTGAAACAGGCCTTCAGCACAGGAGTTCCACGGGGACATTTCAGATCCAAATCATAGCGAGTAACTTAAACACTTCCCACAAACAGAAGCCCAGGCCCAGCTGGCTTCACCGATGAACTCTACCAAATGTTTAAACATGTATTACTAACACTAGTTTATAAACTCTTCCGAAAAAATAAGAGTAGGAAATACAATAGCCCTGAATCAAGGCTAGCAGTTTTCTGAAGCTGTTGGTTTCAAGCAGGAGCCTAAAGTTGCATCTTTCTATGGTCTGTTGGCCATTTCAGAACTTTAGAAATGTAATGGTCAATTCATTAGAAAGAAACAAATAACTAAATAAATTTTACTCCGCCCGCCCCCGGGGCGAGCCAGGCGCTCCGCCCCGCCCCTGGGGCATACCAAGCACTCTGCCCGGCCACCGGGATGGCCCTGAAGACTCGCCTGAGCCTATACACGCAGACGCCTGACAGAGGCTGGAGGTTTGCTGTGTAGCCCCGCCTACCCGGCTGGATACCTGACAGCTGTGAGGGATTGCCAAAGGCTGCTTCTCCACCTCCTGCCATAGCAATCTGTGTACACCTACGTATTATACAGCACATTTAGAAGCAGCCAATTCTCTTCCCAAAGTAAGAGCAAGAGGGAGTAAATAAACCAAAAGTGCAGCTATTACCAGTGGGAAGACCACTGACAGGGTGGTAGAACAACGGAGGTGAAGTGGAGAAAATCGAGTAATTGAACGAGCCATCATCTATATAACTGAGTGATAGGGGCGGGATGACATTATGTAATGCAATATCCAGGGGTGGCCCCCTACTATTTTCTCTGTAATTCGGTGTTTCCTTTATTGTTCTTGTGTTAACAAATGCAAAGACAACACTATGTAATGCAGCATCCAGTGATGGTTCCGGGCCATCTCCTCTGTAATTCGGTATTTCCTTTATTGATTTTGTTATAACAAATACGAAGATAACATTATGTTATACAGCATCCAGTGCCAATTCCCTACTATCTTCTCTATAACTTGGTATTTTCTATATTGTTTCTGTGTTACTCTGGGTTCTTTTGTCTTAAAAATAAAATTAAAAAAAAAAAAAGAATAGGAAATACAGTACCAACCAACTTATTCTATGAGGCTAATATTATTTTCAAACCAAAACCAAAGACATCACAAGCAAACTGTAGACCAAGATTACTTATGAATAGAGATAAAGAACCCCAAGTAAAATGTGAGCAAATCAAATTCTCCCATATATAGAAAAGATTATACACCATGACTAAATGGGATGTATCCCAGGGATGCTAGGTAGGTTTACCATTCAAAAATCAATTAATCTAATCACATCATTAGAACAAAGGATCAAAGTATCATAATCATCTAATTAAAATCTAACATGATTTATACACAAAAATACAAAAAAAAATTTCTGAATCTGATAACAACAGCTATTAAAGTCCTACAAACAACACAACACTTGGGGCTGGGGCTATAGCTCAGTGGAATAAGTGCTTGCCTAGCAGGGTCCTGAGTTCAACCCCCAGTACCGCCAAAAAAAAAAAAAACCACAACACTTGATTTTCTTGAATATTTTCAAGATTTAGAGAAGGACAAAGATGGCCAATTCTTGCCACTTCTATTCAATATTATACTGGAAGTTCTAGTCAGGGAAAATAGGCATAGGAGGAAGAGGATCCAAATAGAAAAGCAGGAAGTTAAATCTCAGTTAACAGATGATACAATCTTGTATATCCTGAAGAACAGCCTAAAAGTCTGTTAGAAACAGTGTGAGTTTAGTAACTTTACAGGATGTAAGATCAATAAACAAAAATTAATAGTAATTATATATATATATTATCAATGGACAATGTGAAAATAAAATTGAAAGCAAAAATCTCATATCTATTAGTATCAAAAATAAAATACTCGAGTAAATTTAACAAAGTGTAAAACTTATACTCTGAAAACTATAAAATATATTGAGAAAAGTTAAAGAATATTGATAAGACAATCCATGTTCATATATTAGAATACAATATTTTTAAGATTGCAATGTTCTCTCAAATGATCTAAAGAGTCAATCCAATCTCTACCAAAACTCCACCTGCCCTTTTTGTGGCAAACACTTATATGAAAATAAAAAAGACTTATAAAGCCAAAAACAATATTGAGAAGGAAGAACAAGGTTAGAAAATTCACAATTTCTGATTTTGAAACTTCCTACAAAAATAGCAGTAACTGGGGCTGGGGATATAGCTCAGTGGAATAAGCGCCTGCCTGGCAAGTTCAAGGTCCTGAGTTTGATCCCCAGTACTGAAAAAAAAAAAAAAAGAAAAGAAAAGCAGTAATAAAGACAGAATGTACTGGCCTAGATCAATAGCGGCACTGGGACCAGCACGTACTGTAAGTCAATGGAAAAGAACTGATACTTGCACTTATAGTCAATTGATTTTCAAGACAAATACCAAGAAAATTCAATAGTGAAAGAATAATCTTTTCAAAAATGGTGGTGTGACAACTGGATATTCACAGGCAAAAGGATGCATTTAACCCTTTTTTACGCCATACACAAAAATTTACGAACTTAAATACAAGACCTAAGAAAACTATAAAACATTTAGAAAAGCGGAGAAAATCTGTGTGACACCAGTTAAGCAATGGCTTTTTAGATATACTAAGACTGATATCAAAATGAAAAACATTTGTGCTTCAAAGGACACTTCCAATAAAGTGAAAAGATAACCCACAAAATGGGAGAAAATATTTTAGATCATATACTGATAAGGAACTGTATCCAGAATAGACAGATTATGCTTGTAACTCAGTTTAAAAAAGTAGCCAGGCGTGGTGGCACATGCCTATAATCCCAGCACTTGGGAGGCTGAGGCAGGAGGATTGTGGTGAGTTCAAGACCAGCCTGGGCTACATAGTGAGCTCAAAGTCAGCCTGAACTGCACAGCGAGATCTTGTCTCAAAAAGACAAAAAAATTAAAAAAAAAAATAATAACCCAAATAAGAAATGGGCAAAAGACAGACGTAGATATTTTTGTAAAGAAGATATACAAACAGCCAAAAGGCACTCGGAAATTATCAATCATGATGAAAATGCAATTCAAAAGTACCATGAAGTCAGGAATGGTGGTGCACACCTGTAATCCCAGCACTCTGAGACACTAAGGCAGGAAGATTGCAGGTTTGAGCACAGCTTGGGCAATTTAATGAGATCCTGGCTTGGGAGGGGGCATATAATGAAATAGCATTTTACACAAAATAGGATACCTATAATAAAAAGACATGTGATGTCAGTTGTTGATGAAGCTGTGTAACCATGAAGAATGGTTACACTTAGGTGTGACTGTTAATAAAATATACAATAGTATAGGCACTTCGGAAACAAGCTGGCAAACACTGAAACAGTGTTAAGCATTGTTCCACTTCCAGAAATATACTCAAGAGAAATAAAAGTTATGTCCTCACAACACTTGTAAATGCATATTCACTGGACTACTATGCATAACAAAAATGGAAACAACACAAATATTCATCAAAAGATTGACAGAAAATGTGGTATATCTATACAACAGAATAATATTTGGCCTCAAAAAACTGAAATTTTTATTTAAAAAATTTCTTTTGGAGATAAAGAGTCTTGCTATGTAGCCCAAGCTGGGCTCAAAATCATGATCCTCCTGCCTCAGCTTTTTCTCAGGTAATCCCCCTAAGAGGTGGGATTACAGGAAGGTGCCACATGCCCAATAGGAATGCAGTACTGATACATGATACAGGGATGAACTCTAAACTTCTCATGCTAAGTGAAAAAAAACATCTATGAGAGAACATACACTGAATCTTTGATTTATATGAAATGTCCCGTATAGGCAAATCCATAGAGACAAAAAGTAAATTGGTGCTTATTTAGTGTTAGGGGCTTCAGGAAAATGAAAAGTAATTCCTAATGGGTAAAAAGTTTCTATTGGAGATGATGAAAATGTTCTAGGACTGATCTTGGTGACAGCTGCACAGTTAACCCCATTACTATACTAAAAATTACTGAACCATACATCTTAAAAGAATAAATACATCATGTTAATCATATCTTGATATTTAAAAATAAGTTATTACATACTTATTTTACATAAATCCTTTTAGGTGCTTATACCACCTAACAGGAAAAAATAGAAGGAAAGAAGTAAAAGCCCCCAATGTAAATAGCCCCAACTAATCCGGAAACAACTGAATAAAATGCTCATTTACCAAGGCACCAATCCCCTGACATGTAAACACATATTACAAAGATGTTAACATGCACAATGTTTTATGACAATATTGCTTCTATATTACTTATTTTGATCTGACCTTTGCTCTGTGCGATACAGATGTATACAAAATAAGATTCCAAACAGTAACCCTAGAAAAATTGCAATCACGGTAACAGTTAGTTACAACCCAACATACTCATTATGATGGTCCTTCTTTCCCAGTGGAGAGCACTATAGTAAGCCACCCATGGCACCATACCATTTCCCCTTCCTGGGGATAAATCATGGTCAGATCATGCAAATGAATACCCTGTTAAAAGACATACATGTTTCTCAAATGTGGACTAAAAAATAAGAAGTATCTCATATTAATGCTAAGAACTAGCAGCACAAGCTAAATACCTGCTGAATGAAAGTCAGAGAAATGTCTGGAGGCGGGAAACTGCTCAATGTTGTATGAAAGGAAGGTCTCCATTATTTTCACATTCAGAGCCATATACTGTGGCATGTTATTTAATACTTGTGCTTTACAGTTTGTAAAAGACTTCTAGCCTTATAATATCATCTGATCCTTACAAAAACCCTCTCCTAAACTTTTTTCTTTCTAATAATATTGTAATCAGTATGATTTATAAATTCTGTAAATTCAGTCAATATGCAGTATAACAGTACAAAACTATTCTTTCACAATTTCAATTGTGGAATTCCAATTTCACAATTCCAATGTAATTAAAAATTTCTTTACACTAACATTTACATATTCACCAATATACTATATTTTTACAACATTATTTTTCATATAACATAGATCTCCTTCTCAAGTTCATCAGTTAATTTGGAAATTGTTCTTCAGTTCAAAAAGTCCTCTTCACTTCCCAGGATAAGTCTCATTTCTAACTTCACATATGTGGAAGAAGATTATTTACTACTTCATATTTTTTTTTTTACAATGTAACTAGGTACATCTTGGCTATTCATATAACTAAAAATAAATGCTCATTTTCCTCATAAAAATGAATATTTCCTTAAAATATATTATTTTAAACAGAAAAATAAATATTTACATGGAAAATAACCCTAACAGGAAAACCTGACTAGGCCATAAAATCATCAATAGTTCAAACATTAAACATAACATTCCAGGATAAACCTAGTAATAGGTTACAATTGAGAAAACCTTTGGAAAATATCCGTTTAAAAATACAGATTTCTGACTAAGTGGGAAAACTTTAAATTACACCTTTAAAACATAAAATTACCATTAAAAAAGCAGAGAACTATTTATTAACTTATCCTTTTACCTTTATCATAGAAACCTTTTAAAGATTCCCCTCTCCACCCAAATAAAAAGAATCGCAGAAATGTAGCAAAACTGTCATATCCAAAGTTAGAAGCCACTTGAGTTGATTTTTTTTTTAAGGATAAAAGAACCAATGAAAACAGCAAATATTTTGTAAAAATTAACCGTAATACCAAAACAGTTGTCTGTGAGACAGGCCTTAAGCACAGCCCGGAATCCCATCACCTCAATTCACCTGGTGCTACAAAGATGTGACAGGGCAAACGGGGCAAAGCAGCCTCTGTGGAGGGCCTTGCTCCAGACCCTGGTGCCAGATCAGGAAAAGTGCCAGCTGGGCCCCCATTAACACAGAGCTGCAGAGGGGTGAAATCTTCAGCCAAAGAGGGATATGATAGTTGACTTTAATAGGATGTGTGAAAATATCATTCTCTGAGCTACAGATGCTGATAGGTAAGAATCAGCTAAAAGCTGACCACAAGACATGTATCTAAATCACACATGTAGCAATTTTCTATGCATGGAAAGGAAGTAGGAAGCACCACTGGGAAGAAAAGTGGAGTCTTTTAGGAGAATCCTCATGGAGAGTGGTGCTCAGATCAGCATCTTGGTGGGGGAACTGTAGGGAAAGAATCATCCTCTGACCAGCCCCACCAGTTGGTATCTTTATGGCCTTTGCTATGATCATCGACAAGCTGGAGCAAGATATCAACAGCTCCCTGACCATCAGCATGGCTACCATCAGGCCTCTAGTGGCCCTGCGGCTGGTGGTGCAGGCCACTCAGTGTGGCTTCTGATTGGGAAAGGTGGCTGTAAGATCAGAGGGATCCTCCAGAGCATGGGGCCCAGGTCCAGGTGGCCGGGTGGGCCATCACCATCACTGGCATGCCGCAGTCTGTCACTGAATGTGTCAAGCAGATCTGCCTAGTCATGCTGGAGACAACCTCCCAGTCCCTGCAAGGGAGAGTTGTGACCATTTGGTACCAGCTCATGCTGGCCAGCTCTCCAGTCATCTGTGCAGGCGGCCAAGATCGCTGCAGCGATGCTCCGGGCTACACCCATGCCACCCATGACCTGCAGGGACCACCTCTATATGCCTACTTTGTTCAAGGACAACACATCATCTCTCTGCTCAGTCTGGCCAAGCTGAATCAGGTGTCAAGACAACATTCTCAGTTTTCCATAATGCGTGGCAGGACCAGACTCGCTGGAATTGACTCCAGCGCCCCAGAGATAAAGGCTACTGGGCAAATCTGGATGTATCTACTCAACCCACCCATGAACTTACCATTCAAAATGACTTAAATGGCTGCATAATTGGGTGCCAACATCAAGGAGATCCACCAGATGTCCATGGCCCAGATCAAAATTGCTAACCCAACTGAAGGCTCTTCTGGTAGGCAGGTTACTGTTACTGGCTCGGCTGCCAGCATTAGTCTGGCCCAATATCTAATCAATGCCAGGCTTTTCTCTGAGAAGGACATGAGGTCCAGCTAGTACAGTGCAGGTTCACTCATAGTTCTCTCCTGCTGTTTTCCCATGATCCAACTGTGTAATTTCTGGTCAGTAACTCCAGGTTTTAAATAACGTCTAAGTGTTCCGTTTCAACACCTTATCATCCACTAAAAATTTTTTTAAAAATCACATTCTCTGTTCAGCTGTGTGGTAGATTGACAACTGGTGGCCCACATGTAATAAGTTGAACTGAGCCAGCACAGTGCTGGGTGTGGGAGGCCCACCTGAGGATGACCGCCAACAGCATGAGAGGCAGAACTACAGAGAGGAGCTCATAGGGAGCTGTTGGCTCTCCTGGAGGACCTTGTCACGCTGGCTTTCCTGGTATGAATGCAGCTGTTCTCATCATCGAAGGAGCTCGGAACCTTGCTGTCGCTGAGAGCGGCTGTGGTTCACTTTGGGGGAGCTCTGGTCCTCACTTTGAGCGTCACTTCCTGGCTCTGGAGGGGAAGATGGTGCCCTGCTCAGTCTCCTGGAGAAGCTTGTTGTGTTAGTTTTCCTGATGGGAACTCGGCTTTCCTCCTCACCAGAGGAGCTCAGGACCTCACTGTCGCTGAGGGTGGCTGTGGTACTTTCGGGGGAGCTCTGGTTCTTTCTTTGAGCATCGCTTCCTGGCTCCAGCACAGACCCCTCAGCCTGCTGGCACAGAGCCTTTGTACCACTGGCACAGACTTTCTAGCTTCCATCACTGATTTTTCCCAACACAGATCCATGAAACAGGCCTGCATGAGACACTTATGTGCTCTAGGTCTTTAGCTGGACTCATGGGGGGCACTGTTATGGGCTCTAGGTCTTTAGCTGGACTCATGCAGGACATTACCATGGGATCCAGCCCCTCAGCTGGATCCTCTTGTCTGTAATATGTGGACAGATTTCCTGCACTCTCTTTGGGTTTTTTTTTTTTTCTGCACTCTCTTTGGATACAACTCTTTGGGTGACTATTATAAAATAATCCTATGAATTGTGTGTCCTATATTGTTTCCTTGCAGACCCCTGCGTACAAAAAGCTGTAAATGTTGGGATCCACATTTAGTTTTATCAGCTTTTCCCTGTTTTTAGTTTGTTTTGGATTTTTTGGCTCATGGATTTTATTTCTTTGTCAAAAAGAAATGTGACAATGAAATATTAATTTCAGTCTAGCTCTGTAATGTCAAGAATTTAAAAATTAAAAAATAGGGGCTGGGGATATAGCTCAGTGGAATAAGTGCTTGCCTAGCAAGCGCAGGGTCCTGAGTTCGATCCCCAGTACCACCAAAAAAAAAAAAAAATTAAAAAATGGATTGGCTAAAAAATCAAAATGAAGTTTTAAAGAATCTATAATTTATTCTCTCCTTTCAACTTTTTAAAGGGAATATTTGAAAAGCTCTACTTAATAACTAATGAAACTGTGTTATCTTGAAAAATTTTTGTTTTTAATTCTGCATAGTAAATATCTAGCTCCTAAGAGACAAAAATTTTATCACAATAATAACAAAAAGGATGAATCTTAAAACTTTATCCAGGCTTAAAAGAAAGAGTAGTCCAAAAAGAGTTGTCACTAGATGGACCCTTTTTCTTTCTTTCCTTCTCTCTCTCTCTTTCATTCATTGTTAGTATCTTTGCAATACTAAGAGTACTGCATTCCTTGTGTGGAGACGGCACACGTACACAGCACGTCTTAATTCCTTTTACAGTCTGAAGTGAAGAGACACAGGCATCTCCAGGGCAGGGAAGGCACCTCAAAAAAGTGTAGGCTCTAAAACTAGATGGAGAAAATTGAAACTGGCTGGATCCCAAGACTGCAGACCTTGGAACAAAACCACTCATCCAAAAACACAGCAATTCTTTCTTAGACTCACTCTTTTTTTATTTTATTTTATTTTGTTGTTTTTTATCTCTCTTTCATTGGATTTTTTGGGGGTTGAGGGTTTTTCTTCTTTTAGTTTCTTCTTTCATTTCCTCTTTCATCTTTTCCCTTCTACCTCCTAATCTTTTATTTCTGTATTTTTCTTTCCACTTATCTTTTTTTTCCTTTCCTGTTCTTTCTTGGACTGTTCTCTAACATTATTAATTTTATTTTACACCTCTCCTTATATGCCTAATAGAATGAATACTAGGTAGGGTAGGCAGTTAAGTAACAGGGAAAGATAGGAAATCAGCTGTGGGAAAATAAGACAATGACAGGAATAAATCATAAATTTTCAGTCACAACTTTCAGTGTGAGTGGTCTCGGTTCCCCAATCAAAAGACAGACTGGCGGAATGGATCAATAAAAAAATCCAACAGTTGCTGTACACAGAAACACATGTAACCCAAAAAGCAACCAAGCCAAGGCATGTTCTTGCTCCTGCTGGTAGATGGGAAAGTAATCAGTCCTCTGTCTCTGCTGGTTGTAGGCCATAGGGAAGGGATTCAGTTGGGTTGTTGGATTTAATGTCTATGGTCACGGGATCTGCTTGTTCCCTTCTTTCTCTAGGTATTGTCCTTATCTAGGACCAGGTTGGTTTGCTGGTCCTTGCCTCTGCTGCCCTATGCCAACAAGAAGCAAAAGGGAGAGCCAGCCCAGAGCTGCTGAGGGGTCTTTCCCATATATCTGTGGGGTAGAGGAAAAGCCATCTGACACAGGCTTGCTTGGGGGGCAGGGCACTGTGCATCCAGCACGGCTGCTTGCTCACATCAGGAGGGCTACACCCTGTTCTGAGAGGACCTGCTTGCTTGCATCAGTGGAGTGTTGCTGCTCACCTGGCACTGGCCTTGGTTGGACCATTTTAGTCTCATGATACCATGAGGAAAAAGCTATTGGATTTCCTCAGCCTCTGAGCACTATGAGTGGCCTCCTTGTGGCTCCCATCTGGGGCTGCAGAGCATGCTCCCCCTCACCAGGCCTCTGCTGCAGGGTTTTGCGTCCAAGGTCAGTAGAGACTAGCTACCAGAGTTTTCAATTTTTCTTTCATAGTGCTACCAAAACATAAACAGGCTTTCAAAAAATAATTGGTTGACAATGATATCTTTTTTTTTCTTTTTTTTGAGACAATTACATTGTCTTACAATGTAATTCAGGCTGGCCTCAAACTCACAGGAATCTTCCTGCCTCCGCCTCCCAAGTGCTGGGATTACAGGCATGTGCCACCATGCCTAGTTTAATGGAATAAAGCACAAGACTTGAGACATCCAATTATTAGAGTCTCATAGAATTACTTTTATTTCTCAAATGTGGGGCCAAGGATGTAGCTCAGTGGCATAAGTGCCTGCCTGGCAAATGCAAGGTCCTGAGTTTGATTCCTGATACCAAAAAAACAAAAAAGGATTTATTTCTCAAATGTTTTCCAGGAAACATTCTAAAAATCTGCTTGAACAATATGTTACCAAGTGGTATTTGTGGCATTAATCTTTTGTTTTTTATTGGTTGCAGGTTTAAAGGTAAGCCTATGTGGAATAAGTAAGACTTTCTACAACATCATTCCAAATTATGGCAAATTTTATCACATATGATCTGTTTTCTGTATGGTACCATGCCATGTGCATAATTTTTGCTCTTAAAGAATAGAGATCCACAAATCAGACCAATGTATATATAGCCCTTGCGTTAAGCAGAATATGACAAATGTTATAGGAGCACTAGTTTAAAAAAGAAAAAAACCCAAAAATAATAACAAAACCCACAACTATAAGTACTAAAACACTGGAGATGGTGCATCCAGCTGGAAAGAATCAGAAGGGACTCTCATGAGGAAGTGGAATTTGAGAAGTCTTAAATGAAAAGTCAAGACATTCCAGGCAGGGTGAGGGTGGACATACCAGGAATATTTAGTTGGTTCATTAACTAGACCACAATATGAGGAGTAGAGCAACAGAAATTGGACTTGAACAAGTTGTATTAGGGAAATCTGAAGTATACACTAAGAAACAGGCTCAAATGCTGTGTGCTAAAAGGAACAATATAAGCTTTCAAAGTAAAGGAGCAACACGGCCAAAGGCATGCTTCCTAAATGGACATGGGGCTCTGGCAATAGAATCAGGCCTCAAAACGGTTTGGGGAAGGAAGGGTCCAGAGTAAATAGATAACTAGGTATAAGCCATGACACTGCTTCAGGGAAGAGATACAAAGTATAACCAGGGAAAACAGAAAAGCAAGGCGGGGAAAGGAGGCTTTTGGGAGGACGGCATGGAAGACTAAAGCACATGTCTACCCCTCATCCTGTGCTCTCTGTGCTCTACTGGCCGGCCTTCCTCGCGCTCAGACAGAATGCCTGGAGACCACAGCTCAAGGGGGGGTTACTTCGGTTCATGGCTGCAGAGAGCTGAGTCTTTGATCAGCCAGCATAACGGCAGAAATGTAGAGAGAGGGAGAGGAAGAAGAGCATAGTGAGTATAGTGCTCTCGTGATCCAATCACCTTCTGAGCGCTCTACTGCTCAACGCATGAAATTGCAGGGGACATTTCAGGTCTAACCATAACACATGCTAACCACTGATTTGTAATCAAGGGCCAGCAAGTGAATTCATTAGCGTGTACAATGGCATACCTGGTTTTGGGGAATAAGAGATTTGACAGATTTTCAAATCTAACCCCTCTGTAAAGGAAAGAACCTTGGTGAGAAACCTACTTGCTTTGTTTTATAGTTTGTGATGAGTAAAATTAGGGATGATGGAGTTCATTCCATGTTTGTACCTGGCTAACAGGAAAGGAAATGAGAGAGTCATGCTGTGGGCTAAAGATAGGTTACTTAGTTTGGGGCTTGGATGATGAAGAGGAGCATGAGCCTTTCTTGCCAAAGTTTTTGGCTGACAAACCAATCCGCTCCTAATGAAGAGATTCATCACCAGAGAGGAATAAAGAAGAATCATCTCAAAGAGCCTCAGGAATGGGATGCACAGACCTTCTTGCATCCTCCATTGGCCTAACACTAAGCTATGCCCCACATAAACTCTGAAACCCATAGCCAGCCACAGGGAGCATGCTCAGGCTGCTGCTACAGATCACAATGAGCATGAGGACACTGGATCCCAGATGGTATGTTTTTAATTTATGTGGGTGAAGCTGTTTACCATTTTGACATTTGATGTCATCCATCAGCTACCCACTAACACTATCTGTTACTGCAGAATTCTTGGAATTTCCTCATGTGTAAGGGCTGGAAAGTTTCAAGTACAGGCCTTACATCTTAATAAAATTGTACATGCTATTACATCTAGAGATTTAGGATATCCTCCCATCCCTAGATTACTGAGACCTGTGTCATCTGATCAAATACTAACAGACAAACATGTCTAAGGTACAACTTTTAAACAACTCTATAATACTATATAACATTTTAAATAAAGTAACTTCCTACATTGTTTTATTTCTAATCTTCCACTTTGAACACTACCTCTATCTTTAGATTTGGATACTAAATCTCTTTTCTTAATATTAAGCCCTGAATCTTCAGTAACCAGCACATTATTGGGTACTAGGCACACTTTTGTGGATAGAGAATGAATATATTTTTATTTACTTAGGTAGATTCAAAATAGGCAAATATTGGTAAAATAGGGGAAGAAATTCTCTAAGGCATTATATTACCCTTACCTTTTCCACCCTGAGTTTCAAAGAAGGTAATTTCACCTTTTCAGGCTGGTGGTCACAATGTCTTTTTACTGTGATTTATTTCAAAGTTTAAGGCATAGTAAGACACTATACCTTAGAAATTGAAATGTCATAGTTCTATTTTTAAAGTCAGATGATCTAATCAAGCTTATTTGAAAAAGAGAAATTCAATGATAAGCATGAAAGAAACTACTGCAGTCCTCATAGCACTATGGAGTTGAGCGCTGCTCAGTACTTCAGCATAAGCTATTCTACCTTATAAACTGGTTAAGTTTACACACACACACACACACACACACACACACACACACACACACACCAAATTACTGTTCTATAATGTGTGCCTTCTTGACAAATTGCCCTGGAATTCTCATGCCCCCTATGGGAAGAGTAGGTTATCTTGGAGCCATTTCCCAGTCACTCTTCACCACTGCACTTTTATCACATGGGGACAAATCTCAGCAACAGCAGCCATTCCAGCTCTTCCCAGCATTTTCTCCTTTTACTTGGGAGAGCGAGTAGGTGTGTGCTGTTAGTTCCTTATCAAAGCTTGTTTATGACACTGTCTGAAGTACATAGATTGTAGAGTCACAGCCAGGAGGAAACTATATTTTAACAGATAAGATACTACTGGTAACAGATACTTTCAGCAAGGTAAAACAGGATTATGCCCTATGTCCCTTTCTTTTAAAATGTTACCATGCTGAATTTATACTGCTTTTGGATAAGATAAACGCCCCCTGTCTTAATTACTTTTCTTATTGCTTAAGTAAAACAGCCAACACCCAAAGTTAAAGAAAGATCTGGCCGGGCATGGTGGCACATGCCTGTAATCCCAGCACTCCAGAGGCTGAGGCAGGAGGATCATTGAGAGTTTGGGGACAGCCTGGGCTACAAAGTGAGCTCAAGACAACCTTGAACTACAGAATGAGACCCTGTCTCAAGAAGAAAGAGAGAGACAGAGAGAAAGAGAGAGATAGACAGACAGAAAGAGAGAAAGAAAAAGAGGGAGAGAGAGAAAGAGAGAAAGAGAAAGAGAAAGAAAGGAAGGAAGGAAGGAAGGAAGGAAAGAAGGAAGGAAAGAAGGAAGGAAAGAAGGAAGGAAAAGGGGGGGAAGGAGGGGAGAGAGAAAAGGAAGGAAGGAAGGAAGGAAGGAAGGAAAGAAAAAGAAAGAAAGAAAGAAAGAAAGAAAAAAAGAAAGAAAGAAAGAAAGAAAGAAAGAAAGAAAGAAAGAAAGAAAGAAAGAAAGAAAGAAAGAAAGAAAGAAAGATTGACTGTAGCTCACCGTTTGTAATAAATTGGATGGTTCCAAAGCAGGGTTCCAAGGCAGTGATGCACAGGGGCATCACAGAGTGCACAGGAGGCAGAAGGCAGCAGCACCAATGGAAGCAGCAGCAGCAGCCCTCTTCCTGTCCCTTATATTCCATCCAGGCTACATGTCCTTGGGGTGGGCAGCACTCACACCCAGGGCGGGACACCCTTGATCCCAGCATCACACACTTAATTCCAGCATCAAACATCCTAGATTTAGCCATCTCTGAAAAACTACACCTATGACCGTATGTGAGTTGGAGGAGAGGGAACTTTTATATACAAACTATAATACCTCCCTGACCAAACACAGAATAAAAAATTATTTAAAAGCAAATCCTATATTACTTCATTACTATACACTAGGGAAGATCTTGATGAGCAACCGCCTCTGCTAATTAAACATGGCTTCAGATCAATTGCTCAAAAACCAAAGTTGTCAACTATGATGAATATTTTCCTAAACTGAGCTCATTTAGAGTTGATAAAACTTAGAGGAAGAATTCAGTTACAGGGCTGGGGATATAGCTCAGTGGAATAAGCGCTTGCCTAGCAAGCGCAGGGTCCTGAGTTTGATCCCCAGTACCGCAAAAAAAAATTCAGTTACACATTCTATAGCTAGTTTATCACACTGGAGTTACACTTTATGAATATTACACTGAGATTTCTTTTAAACAGAAGGATGAGTTCTTACAAACACTCAGAAATGCTACTTTCTGGGATAGAATCTTGAGGACTTGAATCATAATGACCATGAGCTCAGAATAGACTCCAGGTGTCCTTTCTGGGATGACGGTTCTGCTGCAGGGACTCTCTTGGAACCTTTCTGTGCAGAGTAGTGTGCGCTCTATTTGGCCACACGCTTCTGAATTTTAGGCTCCTTACCTTTAGCGACCTCAGCCCAGCTGAGGTTTTAAAGCACAGCTGGTCAATTTGCCCTTAATCAAGATATGGAGAGTATCCTAACTCTGTCCCTGGTGTTTTCTCCATTTTTGCAAAGGTGCTACCCACTCTTCATTATACTAGCCCCACACTTTCTAGCTAAACCCCCAACCCACATCCAGCTAGCCACATGTAGGACCCACCGCTTCTCCCCACGGCTACCACCTCCTCCCACTGTCTATCACCTCGCTGCACTTCTTTGACAGACTTGATGCCCTGCCTGCCTGTACCTCATTCTTTATATTATTTCAAGCAAGTTTTCTAAATCACAGACCCAATGTATGCCTTTGGCTGCCCTCTCTGCTTTCCAGACTGCACCTATTCACACCCTTGCTGCTGTAAGCACTCCAGCTTCATTCCTCGCTACCTAGCCCCTCCATAATCGGCCCCACGTTCCACTCAACTGAGTTATTTTCCCCCAAATGTTTCTTCTTGATGTCCTCAATCTTGGCTTCAGCACTTCCTTCCCAGCTCAGTACAGCTCAGCTCTCTGTCCTGTGGGTGGCTGTCTCTTAAGAGTCAGCCATGGGTGCACCACCACATATGCGTGCACCACCACACATCCTACCCACCGTGCTGTAAATGTCTGCTCACAAACTGTTAGCTCCATCAAGGTCCTGACATGATGGCACTTCTGGCACTTAGCACTCTGAAAATATTCACTGACTGGAACGAAGAATGAAAGTACGTTGGTAGTAAATATTTAAACTCATTGCTATTCAATACTTATTGAGAGTCTGTGAAAACTCGTATTGAGTAGTAGCTGAAAGATCTTTTATTTTTTCAAATAGATGTACTTAAAAGTATTCCTGAATTAGATACATTAATGCTCCACAGAAAACATTACTAATTGCTATGAATAACAGCTAAAATTTATTAAGCATCTATTAAGTACAGACACTTGTAATAGGCAGCATATTTCATTAAGTTTAACACTAAGATTTTATTTTTATCTCCATTTTATTCATTAAGATATAATGTTCAAAGATACTTTGAAAGTATTCATATAATAAGTAAGGCAATAAATACTATAAAATACAAAGTATCATTGAATAGCACTTAGTTTCTATGCTGGCAGCCTGAGCCAACAATACTGAGAGAGGGCCGGGGATACAGGGCCTGCCTGGCAAGTGCAAGGTCCAAGTTCAATTCCCAGTATAAAAAAAAAAAAAAAAAAAAAAAAACAACAATATTAAGAGAACAAATCCTCATTAAAAGTGTTATTTCATTTGTCATACTATGTTGTTTTATTTCTGTTTTATCCTCACTACCAGACAGTGCTGGGCTTTTCTTATCCAAGGGACCTGTTTGCAGGCAGAGCCGAGTCCTGAGCCATGGTGATGACAGCTTCCTCCACCTTGGTCCAGGTGAGGAGTCACGGGTTAGTGAGCCCAGTGAGAGGCCAAAGGCCTCAAAGGGAGGAGATGCAGAAAGCAAGACTGAGGACTAAGTTATTCAGAATACCACTGACTGTCTTCTAACTTAGGAAATGTAGTTCAACTATGGCTACCATTGATTGAACTGCTATTACTTAATGACAGTATATATGGTAATTCATGTTATATTTTCAGCCCCTTTGACAACCTTATAAGGTAGCTACTGATGTTCTGTGATAAAGGATATTCATGCCAGTCAAAGTGCCCACCCAGTCTCTATCACATATTAACCATCTAGAAGATCCTCCATCCAATTCCAGCACTGGTAAAAAACACTTTTATTCCATGCAAGTAATCAATCCCCCACAGCTTAGATAAAACAGTCCTGGCTGTTCACAGATGAAGCAACACTTTAACTTTTAACACCTCAACTCACAGCTCTAACAAGTCCGTCACATGTTAACATGTCTATAAGTATTAGTGAAAACAGTGGCTTGAAACAGATTCTTGTAAGGGCCTCTGCTAAAAATGTACCCGCTTTCAATCTGTCAAGCTAAAACTTTCATGTTAAAATGACTACTTTTAAACTGGTCCTGTCTGATATCCAGAATGCTAAGATATCTTTTTATTAAAATGAAATCAA
This sequence comes from Dinomys branickii, assembly GCA_004027595.1. Classification (NCBI taxonomy): domain Eukaryota; kingdom Metazoa; phylum Chordata; class Mammalia; order Rodentia; family Dinomyidae; genus Dinomys; species Dinomys branickii. The sequence goes on from PVLD010003142.1 coordinate 121,244, forward strand.
TAACCCAGAAACTAAACTTTTTTTCACTTTTAATACTGTATAAATTTACGTAAAGAAATTCTAACCACCTATCCCTTGTTAAAGATCACTGCATAAGGCTTAGAGCTCCGTGGCAAGGCACTTGCATAGTATGCATGACGTCCTGGGTTAACACCACATCACACAGCCAGGAGTGGTGGCACACAACTGCAATTCCAGCACTTGAGAGGCTGAGGCAGGGAGATTGCTGCAAGTTCAAGACCAAGCTGGACTATAAAGTGAGTTCAAGGCCAGCCTGAACTGTATAGTGAAACCCTGTCTCAATAAAGACAAAACGAATAGAAAACAAATAAAAATCACTGCAACCATTTTAAATTATTTTATTTAAAAAATTTTTTTGGTACTGGGATTGAATCCATGGTCTCTGCACTGCGCTTCCTCTCTGGCCCCTCTTTTAAAATTTTGAGACCAGGTCTCACTAAGTTGCTAAGCTGCCCAGGGTTGGCTTGAACTTGCGATCATCCTGCCTTAGCCTCCCAGAATACTGATACTATAGGTGTTTACTACTATACCTAGCTGGATTACTTCAATTCTGAAAAAGTGTTCTAACAAACACAGTCATTCCTCAATATTTGGTTTTATTCATAAATACATGTGGGGAAGGCCGTAAACAGAGTCCGGCTGCTGTGCCGAAGCCACTGCCCGTCCACCCTCTGGACAGCTCTGTGAAACTAGGGAAGAGTCTGAAGGGGGTAACAACACAGCTACACTTGTTTTTTGAGCAGGATTTTAGAACAATATTGCTGCTTTTAAGTAATACAAATAAAAATCTTATTTTCTAACACACTCTCTCCTTTGCCTCCTTCATCTTCCTTGTAGCTGAAAATAATCTAGGAGACATTTTCAGAACACAGAGGTGCTTTCCAAGAGGTACAAAGGAACTTAAAGTAATGTTCCAGAACAGTTTTTCTGTAACTTAGTGTCTATAGAATTACTGGTGAAAGTGACAATAGACACAACTCAAGCAGACCTGAAAGCCACAGATTTTAAATATTAATTATGCCATGGATTTCCTTAGTTGCTTTCAGCAAAGGAACTTCATTTGTATGTATAAACTCTGTTGTAGTCTCATCTGTAAATAGAAATGACAAATTCTGCTGATATCATATAGAAGACAGAGGTAATCAATTAACTCTCTGTTGGACAGATTTTTTATTTCTTAAATCAATTAAATCTAAAATTCTCAGGAGTCTAGATATCAGAAATAAATCAAACAGGTATCTTTAGTACTTGTTGCTGAGGGAAAACTCTGAAGCCAACTTTGAAAAGGGAATAGAGATTAGAACTCCACGTTTATATTATTGACTTGTCTGAAACACAAAATATGCAAACAGCAGCCTGACCTCTTCACAGAGCTCCTAGAACAGTGACGGCAAACCCTGCAGAGGCCAAGTGCCCAAACTGCAACCCAAATCCTTTTTTTTTTTTTTTTTTTGAGACAGGGTCTTGTTATATAGTTCAGACTGGCCTTGAACTCACTACGTAGCCTTAGCTAGACTCCAACTCAATCCTCCTGCCTCAGCCTCCAAAGTGTTGGGATTACAAGCATGTACCACCATGCCCAACCTCAAAACCCAAACACTGCAATTAAACCTGAATATGGAGGTTTTAGTTTAGAAAAAGTAATTCACACATTAACATGTTTTATCTTAAAAGGAAAACAGTAATAGAGCTTTCAATGATACAAATAACTCTTTACTGAAAGGTGAAAGTTTGCACTTGGTGTGTATTTGCACAACCACTGTGACCTTTGCTGCTGTATGCATGCTGATAATCTGTCAAGCATTGGCTGGGGTGACTTGGCTTGGTGGCAACAGAGGGCTCTGTGTTCCGCTATGGCATGTATGCCACAGGTTTGCTGCCACCAGCCCAGAGGCAAAGAATTGCCCTTAATTACATCAGGAAGACTTCATGCTCAGAGCCACCAAGAACTGTGATGCTGCGACTGGGGGTGGGATAATCATCCAAAGATCACAGTTCTCACCTTTGGATTATTCTTACAAGATCATATCTTTAAAAGAGCTAAGGAAAGTTATTAAGCTCCTAATAAACACATGTATTTTGAGACTATTACTTTTCAATTATTAGACTATACATGCATTTTGTACAGGGCACAAAAAGAAGCCTACTTTATGAAAATTTTTACTTTATAATGTGCTTAGGATTTATGGTCAAATGCATAGAAAACAGGACTTCTACTTAGCAATCATTAATCAGACAAGTTTGATTCTTTTCTCTTTTGTCAATTTTCTTCAACCAAAAAGAAATGCCCAAGGGAACTCTGTACAGTATACACATGCAAGTATGACAGAGAATGGGTTCCATATGAAAGCTGGAAGTCCAGGGATCAGGCCCGCTCCTAAGTATTTTCCTTGTGTGCGGGAACTAATTCAGCAGAACAGTCCTGTTAAGTGAAGACTGCCATCTCTTCTGTCCTACTATAAATCCTCTGTCCAGTAAGATATAGATGAAAAGGAAACATTCCCAACCATTTATATCTTAGCTAGGGTACAAAGTTTCATTAACCTATATACTTTCACAGCTGTAAACATTAGCAAAGAAATTCTCACTCTCCTTCATGTTCCTCAGAAATTAGCCAGGATGTAAATTTTAGATCCTGTGGGAAAACCTGGAGACTATATGTCTAGACTGGTCTTGCAAAGCTAAAATTCCCACTGAAACCACAAGTAATACTTGCCTGTACGCAAGAAGCTCACAATGCAGAAGGAAAGGAAGGACTGCGTTGCCATGGATACATGAGGAAGGCACCATGGTCCACTCAGGATAGAGACACCAAGACTACCCGACATTGGGAAGAAGACAGCGGGGAAGATACGAAGGAAAGGGCGCAGGAAAATTACAAGTTTGTACCGACGAGGGGAACCAAATGCTACTCTGGAAAGAAAGAACAGTGCCCACAAAGGGGGGGACACTCAGCACAGCCTCTTCATAGTCAAAATAAGCCACCATCACTTTGAAATCCGCCAGCTGAAAGACCTCCTCTATTCTATCCCTTTTATTTAAAAGATTTTCTTCCTGTTGAAAAATAAATTAGAAAAATTAAGAAAACCCTTATCATTCCAGGTGGGACATGTGTAGGTGTAGCATGCTATATTTCCAAGATGTGAACTCAGGAGACAGAGGGAGAATCTGCTTCAATACTTTTAGAGCAAAAATATATCTACATTAAGTTTTACATATTATAGTGTATATCCCAGTTATAGTATTATGTTTTGTCCATACATATTGTTTAAAATGGTAGCCCAGTGTACTTAGTGGCATGCCGACCTGCGGCGGCACTGGAGAAGGGCGCCGTGGCCTGCTCAGAGCTGTGCTTGTTAGCACCCCACACCAGAGCAGAAAGCAAAAAAACTTAACAGTGAACTTTTTTTGTTTGCTTTTCCAATCTTTACCTGTGAGATAAATAATGCAAATGGACCAACTGGAAGGCTACATTAGATATGAAACATTCCATTCATTCAATAATGTTTAATATTTAACCACAAGTTTATTGTTTCAACTGTAAATTTCTTTACTGAGCTTTTGGCTGGATCCAAACTTCCTTACATTTCTGACAAGTAGTCACTTTTGTTTTTGCATCAGAATTACTTATTTTGAGACCAGTGATATACAGCTTCTCCAAAGTAAATAAGCCTTGCCAAGATAGAACGAGTACATTATCTTCTCATCTTAACAAACCACACTCTCAACAGTCAATAGCACAATTCCTCATACAATTTCGCTTGCTTTATCCTACATGTGCAATCTCAGTAATCACTGTTTACTTCATCTTTGATACCTGTGGTACTCTGTACAAGTGAACTATAATTCCCTGTGGAATTTTCACTGCAGTTGTCTATTTTCCTAATTAATTACTGTGTGAAGTCAAACACTCATGGGATTATAATTATGTTTCTATAGTATCACAGAGAAAATCATGTAGAAACAGCTGTTTTGTAGTGGACTAGTCTTTTATTATTATACCTCCTCAGTGACCTTGTGAACAGGTACAGACATTATCTGCCAAGTTAAAAATGGACATCATGAGGTTCAAAGAAATAAATGTGGTTCTGGGCCTTAAACTCTGGCAGGTACAAACTCAGTACTATTTCCATTCCTAAAGGATTGACATTTCTTAATGGCCCTACAAGTCCCTCAACCCAATGACACTCTCCAGGAACGAGGTCACCACTCCTCCTTTTGTGCCCTGTCCCCCTGTCAGTGGTCACAATACAGCTTCTACCTTTGGGTAAGTTAAATGCCAGTTCTCTACTAGGGCTTCTTCAATCTCATAATCACACTGTGCCCATCGCAGCCTCTCCTCAGAAACGAAGGTTGGAGCAGATGTCAGCTCTGTGGGACACTCTACCACTTACCACACCTGGGTAATGCCCAGAGTCCAGAGCAGCAGATAGGGTTTCTCTCTAGGCAGGACTCTAGCCACTGACACTGCTATATGAGTGCCTGCGCTCCACACGTCTGTCCCAAGTCTCCCCATGTTAGAACATGGCATCATCAGGCACTTATTTGCCCAATCTAAAAACTTCAGTGTTTTCCTTATTTTCAGTCTTTCCTTCCCAAACCACATCAAACTCATCAACCACTTCTGCTGCCTTGAACCCCAGAATATACTCCATAACTACTGTCTGCCATCCTATTCCAGACCATCACCTTCTTTCACATGCAGACCTCTCCCAATGTCTCCTAGGTGCCTTCACTGTGTCCTTCTATAGAGTCATACTCCATAGAGCTTAAGTGTGACACAGGTCACAGTCTTCCTCCTTCAGACAACATGGGGATGGGATTCAACCTCAGCTCATCAACAGGGTGCACAGGTTCTCCCAGTCTCACTTCTGCCGCATCTGCCTTAAAATTTCTACTCTGTCCACAGAGCACCTCACATGCCCATGATATGTCTTAGCCCTTTGTCACTATTGGTTTTTTTTTATCATTACGCATGTGGTTTCCTCTTCAAATGTCCTCAGAGTCTCTCTTTGGATTCTTTCCAACTCTTTGTAAGTCAGATAGGGATCATCAACACCAAGAAGCTGCCCGTGACATCATATCTCTCCATCACCTGCACAGCGCACACATGCACATATGCGTAAGCACCCACTCGCACACATAACCCACCTCTACTGGCCTATCCATCAGCTGTGTTTATCTGCCCAGTGTTCTCACATTCCCTATGTAGATCCAATTACAACATTCACAAAAGTCTTTTATAATTCTTTATATTTTTCTCCGACTACATTGTGTCTTCATTAAGAACAGAGAGAATCTGTCATTCACTTGAAATATTGTGTTTTCATGTTCTAGTACAAGGCCTATTATATAACAAGCAAACATTCAATAAATATTTTAATATGTACAAATCAACAAGGCCTTCTTATTCAAATGGGGGAAACACCAAGGCTGACAAAGCCTTCATGATACTTTAACATTCAATATTAACCATATAGTTACTGATTTTAGGGCTGGGGATATAGCTCAGTGGAATAAGCGCCTGCCTAGCAAGCGCAGGGTCCTGAGTTCGATCCCCAGTACCGCCAAAAAAAAAACAAAACAATATTAACCATATAGTTCCTGATTTTCTATTACGTGCCAAGTATTATTCTAGGCAGTAGAATACAATTGTGAAAAAATTTTGTAAATTTTAGCCAAGCAACAAGACATGAACCAAATAAATAATTCTAATTATCAGAAGGGAAACAAAATGTTACTATAATTGATTTAACTGTATAAACAACATTTATTTATATAAAAATCAATTGTATTTCCCAAAAAGGGGAAACAACCATAAAAACCCAAAATAAAAGACTGTATATCCATGTAGTGGAGAACTCATGGTCATTTAAAGGGTGACCGTGTGAGTTTATTGATACACACAGAGAGTCGTGACAATGGATAAAGTCAGATTTCACATTTCCTCAAAATGAGAAACACTTAAAAACTCAAAATAAAACACCATTTAAATTGTGAGAGATAGGTACAGGTATACAAACAGATACATAAATTCATGAGTTCTTAGACGCCAAAATATATACAAATAAAAAGGAAACAATTTGCACAAAGGAAGTTATTATCAGTAAATGAATAGAAGGAAAAGAATTTAATTTGACCAGTGCCAAGTACTCTGCTATAAAGTTTATGGACAACTTAATATTAAGAAATCATACCAACAACAAGGTAGGTAGATAGATATATAGACAGATATAGATCTGAACCTACTAAAACAGTGCCTAAAATCTATTACATAAAATAATCTGAATAAGCAGAACTGTACACAGAAAAAAGTCTACTGCAGAGTAATTTACGATAGCAAAAGTAGTACATGCTAAGAATATGGAAAAAATTAAAGCAATTCTATCATACTGTGCAGCCATAAAAAAAAATCCATTAAGAGTATGAGAGTAGCGCAATATGACTTAGCAACATGCAGTGGCAGAAGCAACTGCAACCTTTTAGGTTACTGTTATAACAATATATCAAAAAGTTCAAAAATCCACTCATAGTCTATGTCTAAGAATTTCTACTTACAAAAAGAGCTTAAGCACATAATCAGAAGGGTATATCAAGATGAACATTTCATTCAAGCACTGTTTAAAATATCCCAAAACAGGAAGCAACCTTAAAAACCCAAAACAAAAGACTTTAAATTGTGACATATCCGTATAGTAGAACATGTGTGGTCTTTTAAAAGATGATTATGTGAGTTTACTTATAGAGAGATTCCTGATAATGTTGATAGTTAGATTTCACTTTTCCCCAACATTCCCGAATATTTCCCTAATATTTTGCCAAATATTTCCCCAATATTCAAAAGGGAAACAAAGTACTTGGTGCAGGGGGTAGCAATAACTATTTCTGAATGAAATAAAGCATAGTTTTAATAACAAAAACTTAAATCTCTATGTAACAACATATAACACAATTCGGAAAGATACTTAGGAAGTCATCATGTAAGCTGTTCTATAACAGGTAAGAGCAGAGAAACTAGCTGACTTACCTGACCATAAAACTGAAAAACTCAGCAGAAAAAGTGTTCATTCTTATGCTAGTATTAAGGGTAGAAATGTGTCCCTGCAAAACTCCTGTGAAGAAGCCCAAACCACAAGTCCTCCAAAGAGATAATTAACTTAGAATTGGAGGAGAATTCACATCCCCCTTTTATCAGGCAGTATCGAAGAATCAACTCCAGTATAAAAACTGTACCACCACAAAAAGTATTATCAGACCTGAAGAGGGAAGGAGGAAGGGAGAGAGGGGGAGAGGGGGAGAGAAGATTTCTTTTGGTATACGCCAGGGGAACGTGTGTGTTTATGTTTATGGGTGTTAGTTATTATTTTTCTTCCATAATGTCTTACCATGTTATGTCATGTTACGTTCTTTTACACTAAGGGTCATTTTATAGGGTTTGGTAAATTTGTGTTTCCATTAATTCATTAGTTGGATTCGATCTCCTACATATTCTATCACTGTGTGCACACACGCACACACACTGAGCTACATCCTCGGCCCTCTCATTTTCTATTTACATTCACTCTGTCTCTTTCCTTGCTACTCCTTTGAAATCTGCCCTCTCTAACTCCTTTTCTTATACATAAATATTATCATTAAAACCTATTTTCATTTCTCTACTTCTTTGTATGTAACGGGGTAGAAGTGTTTGTCACTGCTTTTGATTCCATGCTGTCTTACCTTATTTTGTCAGGTGCTTCTTCACAAAATGTCTTTTTTACATCTTCTGACTTTGTGTTTCTACTAACTTAACTACATTCAATCTTCCTGTGTCTTCTCTCACTTTCTATTCGTATTCCTTTCCCTACTTTTCTTCCTTTCCTTCCTTTCATGTAACCTGTCAAACCTCCCTCCTTTAATATGTAATATAAGGTAATATAAATATTACCTTTAAAATGGTTTTTCTTTCTTTACTTTTTAAAATTTTTCTTATTTTTTCTTTTATTTTAAAGATAAAAGAACAAAAACATTATACAGACATAAATGAAAACCACAAAGACAATAAAAACAACACAGAATTTCAGAGAAGGTGATAGGAAATTAACAATAGTTGTTGTATTACATATTGTTATCTTCAAATTGATTACTCAGATAAACAAATATAGACATGTGAGATTGGTCAACCAATTAAACATTAACTATTCCTTTCAATAAAGCAATAGAAATCAATGGTACAGCTATCTCAGCAATCCTGCTGTTATGATTGATACATTGTGTCCAACTTGAGTCTGGAGGTTTGGCTGAGTCATTCAGCAGGAAGCCAGGGTAGCTACTTTGTACACATCCTGAGCCTGTGGAAGAGGAGGGCATGGACATCGCGCGAGAGCTACACACCCCCTGGGTGGGATAGGCTGTTTACAAGGTAAGGGAGAAAAAGAGGCTGCTTGCAGCCATTCCTCCCTTTTGCTCTGGTTGTTTTTGCTGTGCTCTGCTGCCATGAACTGTAGCCCTCTGACTCTGCCTCAGAACCAGCCAAGTATGGACTGAAACCTCCACAAGCTGTAAGCTAAATAAACCTTTCCTTCCTTCATTTTGGGTGCTGGGTATTTTGTCACAGCAACGAAAAAAAACTAACCAAGACACCTGTGTATACATATATACATATTTTCCCTTCTTTCTTTTCTCTTTTCCCTCATCCCAGTTGTTCTTTCCTTTTGAGCAATTTCTTTCCCTTTCACAATAGCTATTGTACCTTTTAGGTTTTATTTATTCTTTAAGGATTTTTTTAATTATTATTGTGTGTAGAAGTTTAGTGCAGGTAACGATACCTTCAATGGGTAACTCAGATTTGACAATATCGTGATCGTCTGTAAGACCTGCAACCCTCATTCCAAATGAACATTTCTGTAAGGTTTCCAATGTTATAGACAAGGATAAACAGCAAAAATAAAAATGAAAAAGAGATCTCCTCGTGGCGTTGTTTCTGTTCCAGCTGCCCCTGAGGTTCTTGACAGCTGCAAGGGGTGATTTCAGTCCATAGCCACCCTCCTGCTTATCTTTATGGCAGAATTTATTTTCTTCTGTCTCAGCCTTTCCTGATTCATGTGTTCTATCCTGATTCTCTTTAGCCAGGCATCTTCTTTGGTTGGCTCCTTGGGCAGCTGACTGGCCTTGGCAATCATGTCCTGGATTTTCTGTAGGCAATCAGCCAGATTCCAGAACTGATAGTGGCTGTTTTCACAGGTAAAAATCAACTCTCCGAACCTGTCGATCTTATTCTTATGGGTGAGGGCAATCTTTGCCTCACGGGCTCTGCAATCCAGTCAGCCAGCTGCCAAAGGAAACCTGACTTCAGCCACTGAATTTACTTTGTTAACATTCTGCCTCCCAGGACCACTACTCTGACAATAAGAAATTGTCAAGCGATCTATGGGGATGTCATTGCTGGCCTGTTTCGCACCATGCAGGATTTTCCAGGTGGTTTCTGAGCCCTTGGACTTGGGCTAGAGCTTGTCCAGACTATAGATGCTGTGGAACTCGGTCCCATCTACTTGCTTGTGCAGAGCCCAGTGAGAGCAGTGAGAAGTCAGCAGAAACACCTTGGTTCCGACTCTCCTCAAGGTCCAGCAGAGGCACCAAGTGGCTGCCATGTTGGGTTTTGGTTTTTTTTTTTTCCTTCTCTCAAGTTCTTACACTAGTGAGACAATAAGGTGTTTACAAATGCAGGTCTCATTTATTTCACTTATGAGTATGATCTGTAGTTGTATCCCTTTACCTATAAAAGCCTGGAGTTTATCTTTCTTTATAGTTGAGTAATATTCCCTTACATAAAAATATCACGTTTTTCTTATCCACTCCTCAGTTGATGGGCATTTGGGTTGCTTCTGTGATGGAGCTATTACAAATTGTGCTGCTATAAACATGGGTGCACATATATTGCTGTGATATGATGTTTTTAATTCTTCTGGAAAAATATCCAAAAGGGAAATATCTGGGTTGAATGGGACCGCTAATCCTAGTTTACTGAGGAATCTCCAGACTGATCTCCACAGTGGTTGCACAAGTGTACCCTCCCACCAGCAGTGGAGAAGGTACCTTTTTCCTCACAGCCTCGCCAGCATGTTACTGGTTGATTTCTTGATGATAGCCATTCTTTCTGGCGTGAGATGTAATCTCAGTGTTATTTTAACTTGCATTTCTGAAATGACTAATGATGTTGAACATTTTTTTCATGCATTTATTTGCTATTTCTATTTCTTTATCTGAGAAGTGTTTATTCATCTCAGATACCAATTTTTGGACTGGGTCTTTGAACTTGGTGGGCTGATTTTTTTTTTTTAAATTCTTTATATGTTCTAGATAAAAAGTCCCTTGTCCAAGGGACAGTAGGCTAAAATTTTTTCCCAATTTGCGGATTTTCTTTTTACTTTGCTGATGATTTCTTTAGATGTGAAAAAACTTTTCAATAAGATGAGATCCCAGTTGTTTATTCTTTGAAGTATTTCCCATGCAGTTTGGTTTTTGTTCATGAACTCTGTACCTACCCCTATGTCTTCAAAACTTTTACCTGCTTTCCCTTTCAGGAGATTTTGGTTTTTGTCCATTTTGTATGATGTTGTCTGTTGGTTTGTCATAGATGACGTTGATCAGTTTCAGGTAAAGACCATCTATTCCTATTTTCTGTAGGGTTTTTATCATGAGTGAGTATTAGACTTTGTCAAAAGCTTTTTCCTAGCCTGTCCGACAGTATTACTATTACTTTATCTTCCTGAGTTAGTAAAAGAGTAGAGAACTTCTTAAACATATTTTATATGTTGATATATAATTAGTTCTTTAGATATTGATATTACAAGTTGTTTTCTCCTCCCAATGCAGTGCCACTTACCAAAGGGACCTCCAAAATAGTTTGAGAGAGAAAAAAAACAAAAAAAAATAAAAAAAAACAAAATAGTTTGAGATCTTTTCATCCCAACTGATCTACAAGCTTCAATACAGAAACACAAGAATCATAAGAAAATAAGGTAATAAGATGCCTCTAAAACTTTGTAATTCCCCAGAAGTCAAACCCACAGGTACTCAAGTGCATGAAATTCCACAAAGTCTTAAAAAAACTAATGGAATCATCACTGAATTCGAAAAAGAGAAAAAATAAACAGCTGAATGAATTAAGGAAGACAACACAGGATATGAAAGACCATTTCAGCAAAGCGAAAGAGAACCAAACAGAAATCCTGGAAATTAACATCTCAATCAATCAAATAAAAAACTGAATTGAAAGTCTAGTGAAATGAATCAGAAGAAATGATATCGGATCTTGAAGTCAAGATGGATTTACTAGAACATTTAGTAAATAATAATGAAAAGTGAACAAGAAACAAGGTAAAGATTATGAAAGAGCTCCTAGATAACTCTAAAAGAATAAACTTAACATTCATTGTACATAGAGTGTTGAAGCACTCTTTTTTAATGGCATTAAAAAAAAATCTATTCTCTAAAATTATTGCAGAAAATTCCCTAAATCAGGAGAATGAGATAGATATTCAGGTAAAGAGTCATTTATAACCCCAAATAGATCACCACCAGAAAAGAACTTTCCCATAACACATGAGGGTCAGGGGATGGGGATATAGCTCAGCAGCATAGGCGCTTGCCTGGCAAGTCTGAGGTCATGAGTTCGATCCCTGGTACCAAAAAACAAAACAAAACAAAAGAAAACAAAAAGTTCCCCAACACATCATGGTCAAAATGCCAAGAACCTAGAAGAAAGAAAGAATATTAAAAGCAGTTAGAAGCACTAAATCACTTACAGGGCAAACTCATCAGAGTAACAGCATTATTTCTCAACAGAAACCTTATAGACCAGAAGGGTTTGGAATAACATTTTTCAAGCCCTAAAAGAAAATAACTGACAATTTAAGATTAATATATCCTACAAGGCTATATAATTGAAAATTGAAGAAGAAACAAAGACCTCACATGATCAACTAGAGATGTTTGTGACTGCCAAGTCCTCACTGCAGAAAATAATAAAGGGATCCCAAACCAGATATGATGAGGACAACAAGTTTGAGGGAAAGAATAAATCTGCCTGGGAAAGCAGTTAAATGAATGAGAAACAGAAATGAATCACACACTGGAAAAACAACAAAATAGTGGGAATTAGTATATACCTTTCCATGATAACACTTAATGTAAAAGTCTAAACTCTCCAATTAAAATACACTGACTAACAGATTAGATCCAAAAAAAGAGGCCCATTTTTTCTTGCAAGAGACACACTTCATCTGTAAACATATATGTAGACTGAAAAATGATAGGATGAAAAATAATATGCCAAGCAAGTGGAGCCTCCAAACAAGCAGAAATAGCTATGCTTATATCAGACAAAGTTGACTTCCAACCAAACCTCATTAGAAAAGACAAAGAAGGCCACTACACAATGGTAAAAGGAAAAAGTTAACAAAAAGAGATGATAATTATAACTATATATATTCACTAAATATTGGCACACCCAATTTCATTGAACAACACAACTTTACATAAAAGGACAGATTGCAAATACAATCATAGTTGCAAACTTTAATACTCTCACAAGCAGACGGGCAACCAATCAACCAACCAAACAACAGGAAAACAGAAACATCAAAGTTAAACCACACTATAGATGAAATAGATTTAACAGGTATCTACAGAGGGTTTATTCAACAACAGAAACACAGAAATCTTTTCAGCAGTCTATGGAACTTTCTCTAAAATACAGTTAAGTCCCTAAGTGATGAACACATGAGTTGTGAACTTTCATCAGTGTACTACAGAAGATTCACTTCAATGGCTTACAAACCAACTCCACTTAGAACTATTCTTCCAGAATGAAACTCATTTGTAAGTCGGGGATTTACTGTGGACTATATTTTAGGTCATAAAGGAAATTTCAATAAATATAAAACAACTAAAATTATTCATGTATCTTATCAGATTAGAACAGAATGAAACTAGAAATCAATAGCAAAGAGAAACCACACAAACAGATTTTACTATACCTTTAGGGAAGAACTAACATCAAAGCTCTTCAAACTTTTCCATGTAATAGAAAAGGAAGTAACACTTCCAAACTCATTGTATGAAGACAACATAATCCTGATACCAAAACCAGGTAAGGATTCAACAAAAAAGAAAGAAAAAAAGAAAACTATAGGCCAAAATCCTTAATGAAAAATAATGATAAAATTCTTAATAAGATTCTTACAAACAGGATTAAACAACTCATTGAAAAGATCGTCTATCATGACCAAGTTGGCTTCATCAAATGGATGCAGGATGGTTGAACATATGTAAATCAATAAATATTACTGTGACACATAAATACAATTAAGGGTAAAAATCACATAATCAACTCAATACATGCAGAAATACCTTTCAACAAAACCCAACATCTCTTCGTGTTACAAACTCTGATGAAAACAGCTTTAGCCATTTGACCCAGTCATTTTCCTTCTGGGTATCTTCCCAAAAGAATTAAAAACATCATATTGTAGTGACATATGCATACTTATGTTTATAGTGGCACAGTTTGTAACAGCCAAATCATGGAAACAACACAAGTGCCCATCAACTGGTGAATGGATAAAGAAGATGTGGGTTTTTTTATGCAGTGGAGTGCTACTCTGCCATAAAGAAGGGTACACTCCAGGCAGTTGTAGGAAAATGGATGTACCACTTGAGTCCACACTCTTAAGTGAAATAAATCAGACACACATGTATGAATACTGCATTGTTTTTCTGGTGTAAGAAACTGAAAGTGTAAATAAATAAGGACTAAAATGTATTTTGAAACAGGAGGAAAATGGGGAGGGGAAGGAGAGAGAAGAGAGGGAGAGAGGAAAGAAGGAAAAAGTAAAAAAAAAATGAGAAAAGGAATGCATGGAAACGAAGCTTTGTAAATGGAGAGGGGAGGAGGGTTTGAAGGGAGAGGTGGGAAATGGGGAGAGAAACCAAGTTGTATTGTGTGAGGTACAAGTTCTCTTTGATGAATGTGGTCATTATGTGCATCTAAAATGTACCAATAAAATCTAATTTAAAAAAAGAAAAAACAGCTTCAGAAGGCTCATACCTCAAACTGATAAAAGCCACATATGACAAGCCCACAGGCAACATCATACGGAACTGGAAAAAGCTAAAAGCATTTCCTTTAAAATCATGAATGAGAGAAGTGTCCATTCTCACCACTCCTATTCAATATAGTATTTAAAACTTTAGCCAGAGCAATCAGGCAAGAAAAAGAAATAAAAGGATATAAATAGGAAAGGAAGAAGTCACACTATCACTTTGTGTAGATCATATGAGCTGTGACATAGAAGATCCAAAACATTTTACCAGAGAACTTTTCAATCTGATAAAACAAATTCAGTAAAGTGGCAGAATAAACACACACATACACATAAATCAACAGCATTCCTGTACATCAAAAAAAAGCTATAGCTGGTTATAGCTATATAACTAAAAAGTTATAGCTATAGTCATAGTTAGTGACAGCTGGACTCAGTTCTTTGTACTTACCAGGGAGGGAAAATGTGGATGATGTCCTGCGGACGGCCCTGGAGGTAGCCTGCAGTCTCTCGGGTAAAAAGAACTTTCAGATTGGCTCCTGGTGCATGGGCCACACCTCGGCAAGGGGTAGGGGATGGCGGACCCGCTAACTGCTCACAGGTGGCAACTTGCATGGTACATTCTTCATGTAGCTCTAGAATTTTTACAATTAATATACCAGATTTTCTACCTAGAAGTTGAACAAAAGAACAAAATAAAAAATGAAGTGCAAAAGTTCATGTGTGAATAAAGTACTATAAATAAAAGATTCACATTCAGATAGCTTTATTCACCTGGGAAAAATGGTCTACAAACTTTGCAAAGTAAAATACAGACTGTCATGTTCACTATAACATCTTTCTTTAATGAAAAAATAGTCTGTATGGTGCATTTAATATATGCATGTTAAGCAACATAAAACAGTTTCTATCATGAAGAAAGTCATATATATGGAAAACTAGGACCCATCATTTCATGAACAAACTTGGGCCCTTTTGGTGATCATGACTAAAGGAATGTGTCTGCTCTTGATCTTTCTTACATACTCCCTTCTCACTGCCTGCTCTGATTCTCTGCTTTGAGATAGAGAGAGATAGAGATAGAGATAGAGATAGAGAGAGAGAGAGAGAGAGAGAGAGAGAGAGAGAGAGAGAGAGAGAAATAACCTGGGTATGACTCTTCTAATGATCATAAAAGTTAAAAGATGAGGATCTACATAACTGCTGGGTATTAGGGCCCTGGATCTAAATGGGTGGAATTCAATATAGATTTGACTACTGGCCCCTTATAAAGTTGGCCGAACTACCTAGCACTACTTCAGTCTCTCAGTTCTCTCGTGTGTGAAATGGACAGCACACCACCTGCCCCAGTCAACACCTGTGAGAATGAAAAGTGATAAATAAAGTGATAGTGTATATAGTCTATAGTCCAGAAACCCCAGACATGACCCCGAAACCATATGCATCAAAAGACCTAAACAAGAACACATACCTTAGCATTGCTAGGACCCAACATAAATGAGGAAGATAGTGTGTTCACACCACAGGACACTAAACAGCACTTCCACGGCCTCAACCAGACCTGAGTGTATCAGGTGGAGAGACCTTAAAAACAAGAGGGGTTAAACAAGATATATACCTTTCATGCAAATAAAAGACAAAAACAGGCATGATGGTGCACCCGTGTGCCCAGCACTCTGAGATGCTGGGGTAGGAGGATTACAAGTCTGAACCCCACCTGGAAAACTGTCAGATATTAGCTACTTAGTGAGACCCTGTCTCAATATAAAAAATAATAATAATCAAAAGGCCTGAGGATGTAGTTCATCATGAAGACACTGGGTTCAATATCAGTGCTGTCTACAGATATATGTGTCACACAAGTGTAACACATGGAATACGAGGACATAAGAAAAGCCAGAGCAGCCGCCGTCTGTTGAGAGGAAGAGGACTGTGACTCAGGAAGGAGCCAGGGGGTTTCAAATCTATCTGTCACACTGTTTTTATTATAAAAATATGTGAAGCAGAAAGGCAAAAGATTAACATATGTTATTCATTCTGGGTGGTACATACAACTGTTTTTTATTACTGTCTTTTTAATGAAAATAAATTAATTCAATGCAGGTCACAAAGCAAGTTACAAAGTACGTTCCTGATTACAGAAACTAAGATGAGTTTCCCTACCATTTTACCCAAATGGTTAACAGTGAATAATAAAAATATTTAAAATAGTGCCAATTTTTATAGTTTAGTTTTGCTTCCCTTTCTTTCTCCCTCTTGCTTTGCTTCACTCACTTCCCACTCAAGACCAAACTTTCCCTCTCTCCCTCTGCCTACTTGCCAACAGCATGTGTCCACATGTTGAGTTAGGCTCTGCGCTCCCCAGAGCACCGTCCTGAACAACTGTTTCTTAAGGTATGTTCCTGTCTTGCTACTCTCAAGGTGAAGAAAACAGCATTAGGGACACATGTAAGTCCAGTGTTAAGCTGCCACCGGTCATTAGGAGCAAGGGAATGGAGGTGTGAAAGTATCTAGGAAGGGGGCTGACTAGGAAGTGAACACACACTTGTGGCGGGTGCCACACAGATGTGTCTATGAATAGGAAAATAAATTAGGATATCAAGGAAGTCATTTTAGTCCATATACTTTTTCCTGGCCAGGACAGACTGAAAGTGGATGGAGAATTAGGGTCTTCAGAGACAAAGGGAAAAGTCCCAGATACAGAGGCAGTGGTGGCCATAGGAACACTTTCGGACAGATTTTCCGAATTGTTAAAAGTTATGCCTGAACTTAGGGCCTATCACAACACAATGCTGGGCCATTACCTGCCCTATGTCCTGCTCAAACCAGTCAGGGCACAGGGCTCAAGTTCGGGAGGCCCAGCTAAGCCCAGGCTCTTGGTCCAGTGTACCGCAATACCTGTAGCGTCAGCGATACCAGGTAGGCCAAGCAGCACAAGTCCTCTCTTCAGGTACTCATTAGGTCTGTGGGAGCCACATTAGAAGGCAACACAGATTTCTGGTGGGGTCCGTAGCCCCGAGGGATTCTTTCAAAAGTCAGCTATTACAGAAGCATATATATAGCATTATGGCAGAAACACCTATGTACATAAGGAGAATCAAACTGTAGCTGACTACAGTTTCTTTAAAGATTGTTATAATAAATCCTAACAATACTCTAAAAACTAAGCACTCTCCTCAAGAACTGATGCAAATGACTTATAAATACACAAGTTATTTTAGACAGAACTGTCCTGTCCACTGGGCAGGGTACCCTCCAGAAGCCTGTGGAGAAACCAACACCTGCCTAGCAGAAAACACAGCTGTCCAAGTTCCCTCCCATCTAGGGGAGAGAAAAGCACATGAAACCGGCAGCAAAGTATGTGCCTGAGGCATTTTTAATCCAAACACAATATACTCACTTAGAATGAAGACTGCTGTATAGTTAGGTGAATGGCACAGAGACGGTCATTTCTGTGCCATTAGGGCAATATTTTCCATAAATGCTCTCAGACTAAGCCAAAATATTACGTTATCCAGGAAGTGTTTCTGGAATCCCAGCCAGAAGAAAATTACTTTTTCCCTTTCAAATCCTCAAATACCTTATCTATATTTATCACTCTGTTAACAGTGACCTTACTTTCAAAGTACAGTACTGGCTACCCCTAAGAGTACTGCAATCCGAGGTAACAAACAAAGCACGAGGCACAGTGCCTGGCTCAGCATACGTACAACAGTGGCTGCTGCTGTCATTCTTAGCACCCTTTCAAGGCCTTTTCCAATTGAGTCTGTTACTGAGCCACAAAAAACTATGAAATAGGTAAGGAAAGTGTTAGTCTCCCTCTCTGACATATAAGAAAACTGAAAAGTAAGTAAGTGCCCATAGGACTTTCTTTTTTTAAAAACAAAGAGGAAACAAAAAGAAAAATTTCAAAACAAGGTAGTAGGAGAGTAACAATGGTTAACATATTGCATATTATTATCTTTAACTTAGTTACTCAGAGTACAAGATATAGGCATTTAATTATCCAAACAATATTAGCACAAACCTTTTTTTCAATGAACTAAGAGAAATAGTATAACGATTTTAACTATCTTGTATGTGTGTATGTGTATGTGTATTTTTAATTTTTTTTTCTTATCTCTCCCTTATTTTCTCTATGAGCACAGTCTCAAGTTGCATCCATTTACCTATAAAAGTCCCAAGTTTATCCTTCTTTATGGCTGAGTAGTACTCCATTGTACAAAAAAACTACACCTTTTTTATCCATTCCCCATTTGATGGCCATTTCAGTTGTTTCCAACATCTAGCTATTACTTGTGCTGCTATAAACATGGGTGCACGTATATCGCTATGGTACAGTATTTTTAATTCTGGGAAGATATCCAGATGGGGAATAGCTGGGTCAAACGGGACCTCAAATCCTACTTTTCTGAGGAATCTTCACATTGATTTCCACAGTGGTTGCACCAGTCTATACTCTTAACAGTGGAGAAGGGTTCCTTTTTCCCCACGCCCCCTCCAGCATTTGTTATTGGTCAATTTTTTGATAATAGCCACTCTTTCTGGGATGAGATGGAATCTCAGTCTTGGTTTAATTTGCATCTCTCAAACGGTGAAGTTGGCCATTTTTTCATATATTTATTTACTGTTTATATTTCTTAATCATGAGAAGTATGTATTCATCTCAGATGCCCATTTTTGGATAGGGTCTTTAACTTTGGGAGGTTTGATTTTTTTGAATTTTTTTATATGTTCTTGATAGTAGTCCTTTGTCTGAGGAATAGCTATAAAATATTTTTCCGCACATTGTGGGTCGTCTCTTCACCTTTTGGTGATTTCTCTTGCTGTGCAAAAGGTTTTTAATGAGATTACATCCCAGTTGTTGATTCTTTATAACAGTTACTGTGCGACTAGGGTTTTATTCATAAAATCTCTGCCTAATGTCTTCAAGAGTTTTATGATTCTATCTTACAGTAGATTTTTCTGTTTTAATATTTAAATCTTTGATCCATTTTGAATTTAGTTGAGTGCATGGTCAAAGATATGGGTACAATTTTAATCCTCAGCATGTGCAGAGCCATTTCCAGCACGACTTATTAAACAGACTATCTTTCTTCCAGTGAAGATGTTTGGCTCCTTTGTAAAAAATAAGGTGGCTGAGTCCATCTGTGGTTGTTTCGACATCTTCTAATCTGATCCATTGATCTTTGGTTCTTTTTTTATCAGTACCAAGCTGTTTTTATCACTGTAGTATTATAGTATAATTTCAAGTCAGGGATTGTGATGCACCCACCTTGCCTTTGTTGCCCAGAATTCCCTTTGCTATTCTAGGCCTCTTCTGGTTCCAATTGAATTTTAGGATTGTTTTCTCTAATTCTGTCAGATATACTGGGATATGCTGAAATTTTGATGTGAATTGCATTAAATTTGTATAACAGTTTTGTAAGTATGGCCATTTTCACTATATTGGTTCTTCATACCTAATGGCAAGGGATATCATTCCATTTTCTGATATCCTCTTTGATCTCCTTTTTCAGAGTACTGCAATTTTCAATGTAGAGGTCTTTTTCTGCCTTCACTAGATTGATTCCTAAGTATTTCATTTTTTTGGATGCTATTATGAAAGGTGTTGTTTCCCTAATTTCTTTCTCATTGAGTTTGTTACTCATGCACAGGCTATTGATTTTTGAGCGATGACTTTGTACCCAGCTAAGCTACTGAATTTGTTTATTAAATCTGGCGGTTTTTTAGTGGAGTTTTTGGATCTTCTATGTAGAATATTATGCCGTTTGCAAATAATGATAGTGTAACTTCTTCCTTTCCTATCATTATTCCCTTTATTTTTTCTCTTGTGTAATTGCTCTGGCTAAAGCTTCCAGGACTACACTGAATAAGAGTGGAGACAGTGGACAGCCTTGTCTTTCTCATTTTAGAGAGAAAGCTTTCAGTTTTGGTCCATTCAGTATGGTGTTGGTTGTTAGTTTATTATACACAGCTTTTATTAGATTGAGATTAAGACCATCTACTCCAATTTTCTGTAGGGTTTTTATCATGAATGGGTGCTGGACTTTGTCAAAAGTTTTTTCTTCATCTATTGAGATGATCATACTTTTTTGTCCTTGGCTTTGTTAACATGGTGTATTACATTTATTGATTTATGTATGTTGAACCATCCCTGCATCCCTGGGATGAATCCTACTTGGTTATGGTAAATAATCTTCTTGATTTGCTGCACTCTGTTTGCCAGTATCTTATTGAGAACTTTTGCATCCATTTTCATAAGGGAGATTGGCCTGTAGCTCTTTTTCTTAGTTGGGTCTTTCTCTGGTTTGGTATCAGGGTAACACTTGCTTCCAGGAATGAATCTGGGGGTACTGCTTCCTTCTCACTTTCATTATAGTTTGAGAAGTAGTGGTATTGGCTCTTCTTTAAATTTCTTGTAGAAAATCATCAGTGAATTCACCATGGCCTGCACTTTTCTTTGTTGGTAGGTTTTTAATTATATCTTTAATTTCATTGATTGACACTGGGTTTATTTAGGATTTTTCTATCTTCTGGATTCTGTTTTGGTAATTTATGCCTACGAATCTGTCCATTTATTCTGCATTTTCCGTCTATTTAGAATACAAGTTCTAAAAGCAGGTACAGATATTCTGGCTTTCCACGGGCTCTGCTGTGATTTCACCCTCTGACTCCTAACTGCGTGGATCTGGGTTTTTTCCCCCCGTTCCTAGCTACACGGATCTGTGTCTTTCCCCCACTTCCTAACTGTGCAGATCTGCATCTTTCCCTCCATCACTCAATCGGGTGGATGAGGGTTGTCAATTCTATTTATTCTCTCCAAGAACAAACTCCCTGATTCATTGATTCCTTGTATCATTTTTTATTAGTCTCCAATGCGTTGATTTCTGCACTGATCTTTATAATTTCCTCCCTCATACAAGCTTTAGGCGTGGCCTGCTCTTCTTTGCCTAAAAGTTTGAGGTTTACCCTTAGATTATTTATCCATGCTTGCTCTGTTTGCCTGACATGGACAGTCACTGCTATAAACTTCCCTCTTAGCGCTGCTTTCATTGTGTTTCCTAAGTTCCAGTATGCTGTACTGTTATTATCACTTAATTGTAGAAACTGTCTAATTTCTTCTTCAATTTCATCAGCGACCTATTTGTTGTTCGGGTGGGTGCTATTTAATTTCCATATGTTTATTAAATTCTTGTGGTTTCTTATGCCATTGATTTCCAGTTTCTCTGCATACTGGTCTGATAATATGCATGAAATAATTTCCATTCCTTTGCATTACTTACACATGTTCTGTGAGTGAGTCTGTGGTCTATTTTGGAAAATGTCCCATGTGCAGCTGAGAAGAGTGTGTATTCTGATGCTGTGCAGTGGCACACTCTGTAAATATGTACATATCTAATCCATTCATTCAAAAGTCTGGTTCAATTTTAATATTTCATTGTTGATTTTTTGTCTAATCAATCTTTTTGTGACAGTGGGGTATTGAGGTCCCCCAATACAATTGTATTAGTGCTTATTTGATGGTTGGGGGGGTTCTTGATTTTCTCATGTCCATTAATACTTGTTTTATACAATTGGGTCCACTGGTATTTGTTGCATATATACTCGTGCCTGTTATCACTTCCTCCTGGATTAGTCCCTTTACAGGAATGGAGAGACCTTCTTTGTCTCTCTTAATCAGTCTTGGCTTAAATTCACTTTTCTACAAATGGAATAGGTTTCCATTTTTTTCTGAGTTCCTGTCACATGGAGTATTGTTTTTGATCCTTTGATTTCAGTCTGAGAATTTCTTTCTTAATTAAATGTGTTTCTTGTTTGCAGCATATTGTTGAACCTTGCTTCTTGATCCTTTCTGCCAGTGTGTGTCTTTTGATTGGTGAACTGAGACCATTAACAATGATGGTCATAACTGATATACATTAACTTAATCTTGTCATGTTATTTTCCAGTTATTGGCTCCCTCTACCTCGTTTAATAGTTTGCCTTGCCTAGTGGATTCCTTCTGTTGCAGTTCATGGAGTTGTATGCCTTGTTATCTCTTTCTAGAATGCCCTTCAGAACATTTTGGAGTGCGGATTTGGTGGTCACAAATTTCCTCAACTGTTCTTTGTCATGGAAGTATCTTATTTTTCTGTCAGTTTTGAAAGGTAACTTTTGGGGGGGGCATGGGGGAACAACAGTCTGTGTTGTTTTCCTTTAGAACTTTAAATACTTTACTCCAAGCTCTTCTTGACTTGAGGGCTTATGCTGAGAAGTCAACTGAGATTCTGTTGGGCTTTCCTTTATCAGTGAATTGTTTCTTTTCTCTAATAGCTTTTAAGATTCCATTCTGGTATGGCCCTGAATCAAGGCCAGCAGTGTTCTGAAGATGTTGGTTTCAAAAAGGGGCCTAAAGTGGTATCTTTCTATGGTCTGTTGGCCATTTCAGAACTTTAGAAATGTAATGGTCAATTCATTAGAAAGAAACAAATAACTAAATAAATTTTATGAGAGGACTTCAAGATGACGACCAGGTAGGCAGCAGAGAGAGAACCTCCCGGAGGGATGCCACTCAGACAAAGGAATATAGGAATACAGCAACATGTGAAGGACAGAAAGGAAAGAGGTGGGTATCCTGAACTCAGGAAGGATCTGAAATGGGAACTGAAGCCCTCAGAAAGACTAAGAAAAACCTCTTCTGGAAGAAAGGATCGGAGATCCGCCATGGCGCAGTTGGAAGGAGAGGAGAAGGAGGAAGTCACCCCTCCAAACACACCCTTGGCCCACACCTTCGTTCCAGCATTTGCAGCTTCAGCTTTGGAGACCCACGCTCACGGAAGCCTCCCAACTCGGCCAGGGGAGAGCAGAGTTCCGGGAGCTGGTCCAGGGCTGGAGAGGGGAGGGCACAGCCAGGAAAAGAGGCAATGGCAGTCAGGAGCAGTTGTCAAACCCAGTGCGAGGATGAGAAGTTAAGACAGCCACTGGGGCAGAGTCCCCATCCTGCGGCAACCTTCCTAATCAGCGCCTGGATAGAATCAATGCAACTAGTACACAGCCCACCACGCCTGGCCCTGCGCGTGCCTCGAGGTGGTGGCCCCCTGCCTCTCCACTGGGTGGGTGCCTACTGGCGAAGAGCAGCAGGGAACCTCAGCAGTGAGTCGCGGCAGCTCCCAGGGATCTGGCCGAGGAGCAGACAGGGGCTCCAGCACCCCAACCGCAGGGAGAAACAGATGGAGGTGGATCGCATGGCTCCGTGCCCTTCTCACTCCAACATCAAGCAGGAAGCATGAGCTGGGTTGCCAGGACTCAGCTCCTACTCTGAACTCTCATTGGGAGCACCCTGAGACTCGGCAGCTTGAGCAAGCACTACCTGTTCCTGGCAACAATGGGACGAATCCACGGACTTGAGGACTCACCCCGAACTATTAATGTGAGCACCAAGAGGGTCTCCTTACAGCTTGCACATATGAACCTTGCATGAACCCATAGTGACGGATTAGATGAAAAGCAGCAGACTGGGAGTCTGAAAAACAACAACACACTCTATACAGCAGACCCAAGGAAATCCTCCAACTCTATTCTAGAACTAATCTTTAGACTCAGTTCATGCCCTGAACTAACACAGTAAGAACGGGCCAGGGAGATTTCAAGCCCTTATACCAAGCATCGTAAGTTCGTCCAGTGCCCAGCAGCAAGGGGTGGGGAATGGTAATACTGGAGATCAGGGGGAGGGGGGAGGAGAAGGAAGGGCCTCTGGCATCAAGGCAATGGGACAGAGCCAAACGGGTCACCGAGGGTGCCCCGATGGGGGCGCGTGCCCCATGGCTGCTCCGCAGTGGGCCCTGCAGCTGCTCCGCTGAGGGCCTCGCGACTGCTCCGCTGTGGGCCCCCCAGCTGCTCCGCTGTGGGCCCCGAGGCTGCTCCACTGAGGGGCCCGCGTCTGCTCCGCTGAGGGCCTTGAAGCTGCTCTGCTAAGGGCCCTGCGGCTGCTCTGCTGTGGGCCCCACGGCTGCTCCACTGTGGGCCCCACTGAGGGCGCCTCACAGACTGGACCCACCCCCACCCATAGCACAGCAACAGGGCAGAGCCGGGCGGTCCACTGTGAGCATACGTGCTTTCCCACCTCCAACCATGGCAGTTTGTGTACACCCATGTATATTATAGTATGGTCTGAGACAGCTATGTCTCTTCCCAAGGTGAGAGTCCAGGGGTATAGATAATCCCAGGAATACAGTTATTATCATAGGGAAGATGACTGATTGAGTGGTAGGACAACGGAGATGAGGGAGGAGAAAAATTGAATGATCAAATGGGCCATCATCTGTGTAACTGAGTAACAAATGTGAAGGTAACATTATGTAGGACAGCATCCTGAGCTAATTCCCTTCTATGTTCTCTATAATTCTATATTTCCTCAATCGTTTTTGTATTAACAGAAGTGAAGATAACTTTATATTATACAGCATCCAGTGCTAATTCCCTACTATCTTCTCTATAATTTGGTATTTCCTTTAATGTTTATGTGTTAAATAATGTGAAGATAATATTATGTAATACAACATCCAGTGGTAATTCCCTACTATATTCTGTATAATTTTGTATTTTCTGTATTGTGTATGGCTTATTCTGGTTCGTATGTCTCCATTCTTTTGTCTTTAAAATAAAATTAAGAAAAAATTAAAAAAAATTCCATTCTTGTGTTTAATTTCTTTTTTTTTTTTTTTGCGGTACTGGGGATTGAACTCAGGACCCTGCGCTTGCTAGGCAAGTGCTTATTCCACTGAGCTATATCCCTAGTCCCTTGTGTTTAATTTCTAGAATCTTGACTGTGATATGCCTAGCTATAGATTTTTTTTTATCATGGCCAACTGGAGTTCTGTATTTCTCACTTATGTGTATGTCAAATTTTTTTCCCCTACTTGGGAAGTTTTCTGCCATGATGTCTGTGAACAGTTTTCTTATATCACTTGTGCCATCCCCTGCCTTTTCATTGACTCCAATCAATCTTAAGCTATTCTTCTTTGCCTCATCTAGCAGCTGCTGGATTGATTTCTCACAGTCCCTTGCTTTCTTAAGACCCATTTCCATCCTTCTTGTCTTCCTCGTGCTGCTATATTTCAGCATCTAGATGGCACCTCTCCGAGAGGCTCTCTCTCTGCTGCTTACCACTCCCCCATCTTGGTGCTCCTCCCCTCCAGGACTTCAAGATAGGAAAGATTACCGGCAGCTCTAGTCCTAGAACTCAAGTATGCTTACAAACCAAGGGCCAAAATGTGTGTTCAGTAAATTCTAAAAATAGGAGTTGGGCATGACAGCACACACCTATAATCCTAGTTACTCTGGATGTTGAGACAGAAGAACTCCAATTTCAGAGCGAGTTCACAGCCTATCAAGACTCTTAAAATTTTTTAAACGGCCAGGAGTATAGCTTAGTGGTAGAGCATCTCTGGGTTAGAGCCCCAACACTGCAAACAAAAACAAAAACAAAAAAATTTATATAGAAAACATACTACTTGGGGCCAGAGATATAGCTCAGTGGCACAGCACCTGCCTGGTAAGTGTGAGGTCATGAATTCAGTTCCCAGTACCAAAAAAATAAAAAAATCTAGAAAACACACTACAAATTCTAGTCATTTCTAAGTTTTAGTTTAAAATACTGAGCATTTAACTTACAAGCAAACATTTGTTTCATCAATGCACAGATGAGTGATATATTTTTCAGCTAATTGTTCTAAAAAGTCTCTGGATTTTGCTTTGCTTGTTTTTGTGACACCAGAGATGAAACTGGGGTGCACTAGCACTGTGGTGAACTGAAAACTGGTGGTCAGCTTGTAACACCGAGCTGAACTGAACCAGCATGGTGCTGGGTGTGAGAGGTCCACCTGAGGATTGCTGCCAACAAAATAAAAAGAAGAACTGGAGAAGAAGAAGGGGTGCTGATAGGGAGCTATTGGTTCTCTCGGAGGTGCTGGTTCTCCTGGAGCTATTGGTTCTCCTGGAGGAGCTGGTCATGTTGGCTTTCCTGATATGAACCCAGATATTTTAATCATAGGAGGAGCTTGGGACCTTGTTGCTTAGAATAGCTATGGTTCACTTTGGGGGAATCTCTAATCCTTACTTTGAGTGTTACTTCCTGGCTCCAGTGCAGATTCCTCAGCCTACTGGCATAGATCCTTCATCCTCCTGGCACAGACTTTCTAGCTTCCACCACTGACCTTTGTGCCTTCCCAGCACAAACCTTTGAAACAGGCCTGCATGAGACATTGTGATGGGCTCTAAGCCTCCCATTGGACCTGTGGGAGGCATTTTTATGAACTCTAGGTCTTCAGCTGGACTCATGCAGGAAATTGCCATGGGATACAAGCCCTCAGCTGGATTCTCTTGGTCTTTACTGTGTGGGCAGATTTTTTTGCATTCTCTTTGCACACGATTCTTTGGGTGACTACTATAAAATAATCCTATAAATTATGTGTCCTGTATTAAATTATTTCCCTTGCAAACTCTGACTACAAAAACCACTAAGCTAAATTCCCAGCTTTTTAAATTTTTTATTGTCACATAGCATCTCAATAAATTGCCCAGACTGTCCTTGAACTTAACAATCTCCCTGCCTCTGACTCCCAAGTACCTGGGATAATAGGCATGTACCACCAAGGCTGGCTAAGTCTTTGGATTTAAATAACAAGAGAGCACAAAAAATTGAGTAAGTGATATAAGGACAAAATCTATTTATGATGCTGAGATCAGTGACTTTTTTGAAATACACAGGTAGCCAGGATCCACTTATATGCATGTCATCTCAAATCCTCCCAAATGGGCTATACTGATGAATTAACATATATTGTAAGAATACTGAATGCTACACAAGAAAGGATAAAGTCAAGTTAGTCACCATATGCAAAGAGAATTTGAGATCATTCTTCTATCAAAGACAGGAAATTCTATTTTTCTAACAAATACTTTTCCTGACAGCTGTTGCCACTAACAGTAAACTGTTTATTTAATTATCCAAACAATGACTACACAATAGTTTGCAATTTTTTTCCTATATTGTTACTCTGCCTCTCTTTATCTTTTTTTTTTCCTTCTTTTTAATTTTATTTTAAAGACAAAAGAATGGAGACATATGAACCAGAAAAGCCATAAACAATACAGAAAATACAAAGTTATACAGAATATAGTAGGGAATTAGAACTGGATGTTGTATTACATAGTTATCTTCACATTAGTTAACACAAAAACATTAAAGGAGATACCAAATTATAGATAAGATAGTAGGGAATTTGC